>SNQJ01S0028950.1:81002-108815 GCA_010110895.2 Picea sitchensis
GTTTAACCTATTTGGAGGAGCAATCAGTTGGATGAGAAAAAGACAGGCTGTAGTGGCACTCTCAACTACAGAAGTTGAATACATGGCAGCCACTCATGCAAGCAAGGAAGCAGTATGGTTACAAAGATTGTGTTCGGGTATTAGGTTGGTACAACAAGCAGTGAGATTAGATTGTGACAGTCAGAGTGCAATATTCCTGGCAAAGAACCCAACTTATCATTCGAAGACAAATCATATTTATGTTCAGTATCACTTGTGAAAGACATGGTTGAGGAAAAGAAGGTGTTGCTGGAAAAGGTTGACACTTTGAAGAATGTTGCAGATTCATTGACAAAGTTTGTGAGCACAGAAAAGTTCTCCTGGTGTAGAGTAACAATGGGCATTGTTTCCCTAGATTGTTGACTATATAACCCCCTGGACCCCTGGATGCAAAGAAAAAAATAAGTGGGAGAATGTTGGGTATGTGTTATATTCTTTGCATGTGTGTGTGTGGGTGCGTCAGATATGGCAACTGCGTCTGACAATCCCTCTAGTAGTTCTCTTTGTGTCGTGTGTGTTAGGCACTTTCCTAGGGGGGGGGCAGGTATGCCCCCCCTGGTTATGTGCAGCGTTTGGAAACAGGTGGTAGCCCGGGGCAGTGCCCCGAAATTTTTTTGGGGGCGGATTTTGCTACTTTTAGTGGTTTTGTAAATTAATCTTGAATTAAGGGATTAGGGTTTTGGCATCTACGGAATACCTAAAAAAATTGTATATATATTGTATGGTGAATGGTGAAATTCGACATAATGACTATAAGAAAAGTTTTCCCGGTTGAGGGTTTCCGGTATAAAATATTTGTGTACTATGTGTATGAGCCATTGATTAAATTATGTTTTGCTTAAGAATTTATATGCATTGCTTTACTTCACAGGTTTAAAACTTACACCTTTTCCATGTGAAAAAATAATAACGCTTCTCTTTTTCCTCTTTATCACAATCTTTGAATCACCAAAAATAGATATTCCAATAAAAATTTATTCCAATTGTAAGTTATGTACCTTTCAAACACTTAATTTGGAGTATGACCAGATGGTTGACCTTTTCCCTGATATTTTGATCTGAACTTTGAACCCTTCTAAGTCTGAAATTTCATCCTGTAGTATTCTGATATAACTTCTTAAAATATTGAAAATTTCATAGTCTTAACCTTCATTGATAATAAGTTATAGCAAGAATACCAAAATGTGTTTTTAAGGCTATTTTTGGGATTAGTAAACAACCCTAACTTCCACAAGATATATCTCATAAATTATAATGATTCAAAATCTTTAAAAAAATTCACAGTTATCTGCTATGGCTCCTTAGGATTCTAAAAATTTAAGAGTCGAAAACTTTATAGAAAAAAAGGTATAGCAAAAATGCCAAGATGTCTCTTTTAAAACATATTTCAGTAATAGTCACAAGCCATGTCTTCCATGGACTATATCTCCAAAATTTTAGCGAGCCAGAACCTGAAATTTTGACCACCTGTAATATGGCCTATTTCCTCAGTCTTCATGAACATTTATTGTCTGAAACCACCCAAAAAAGAAGTTATAGTGAAAATCCCAAGATTATGTGTTTAAAATTGAATTCAAGAGGAGTCAAAAACCCTATATTCCATAGGATATATCTTCGAAAGTATAATTACCCATAACTTGGAATTTTTACCACAAGTACCTTGATATGGATTCTAATTAACCTCCAAAAAAATATTCTGAAGTGGCCCAAAAAAACGGTTATAGAAAAAAATCCAGGATGACTTGCTTGAAGAAGCAAAACCCTAGGATCAATGCTCTGAAACCAAATGTTATGATCCAACGCCTTAAAAATAATGAAAAGTCAATGAATACAATCCACTTCGAGGGGGAAACCTTCTTTTACAATATATCCAATTCATAATACAATATGGGATGAGATAAGATGATCATAATATTGGGTCTCCTTGGTATATATATATAGGAGACAAAGGGTACAATTAAAATGAAAGGGTGCAATGAAAGTTTCAAGTTGACATACAAATATAACACTAGAAATGTAATAATTCAATATCTAGGGCTTAATAAGGGGTTTTATACATAACATGGAGATTTTTCTGGGGCTTAACATCCGAGGATTATTTTACATCGTTTAGACTTGATAATTGATGGCAAACATTGAGTATTTCACACTTAATCAATTGATCAATTATCTCATCTTGTCATTGCGTTTTCCCTTGACCTTGTTTATCTCATCGAGTGAGCAATATAGGGGGGCATAGACTTGCATTTAGCTTGCTATAGGATCCCTTGAGGTCACGAGGGAAGCATCCCTTGTGTTGGATCTCTTTCCATCACTAAATGAGGGAAGTAATTGTTTAGGTGACAGTAGCAATTACTTCCAATTGTTACGCAAGTTTAGCACCATGTGAAGGCTTTGCACAAGTGCTAGATTAAGTGATAACAATAGGAAAAAATGAAAATGAAAAATATTGTGGTGGGTTTTTAAACAATGAGTGTGCTTATGTTTCATAATATGCATGTGTTGTACAATAAATGCACTTGTGTTTTATTTTTATAGGTTTGATAATGTCAATCTTATTTAGAGCCAATTTGTTCATGTTTTACAAAATATGCATGTTTTTTATGATAATATAAGATGATCATGTTGCGTGAATTTTCCATAATGATTCTGAGGTACAAACTTCTTGCACCCATCAACTAATAAGATTAGCAATTCCTTCCTCGACTCGTTCAATTCAATTATATAAATCATCTTCCATTTCTTTTTTTTATTTAAGAGTGAGTATTTTAAGATAAATTGTGTACAATATGTTTGAAATGTTGATATCATACCAATTTGATCCACAATATGAGTTTGACTGATATACATGATCATTAATATATCATGAAATGGTAATTAATATGCTACTCAAACAAAAAGAAATTCACAAATCAAATATATCATAAAAGACATAATAAAACCAACTATCAAATTATTTACAATTTCAATACAATGTAGTTAAGATAATACAAATTGATTCGTTTCTCTTTTGTTTGTATGCTAAATTAAATAAGTATTTTAATTAAGATAATATAAATTGATTCATTTCCCTTTTGTTTATATGCTAAATTAAATTGGTAATGGCCAAAAAAACACCTCTAAAGGAAGACGATATGCAAGTGATTGTTGTCTTTTGGGTATGACAATGTGTTCAAAAATCTATTCATACCAAGCTATGAAGGTGTGCATGAATCTATAAGAACAATATAACTTTGAGGTACGAAGGTGTGCATCAATCTATAAAAACAATATAACTTTGGAACACTACGAATGGGTTAAATTGTCATACATAAACCATTAGAATTTTTCCCTCATGGCAAATTTGCCATGAACCTTATCTTGAATAAATAAGGTAAAACATTTTTTGGTGTAACTTAATGAATTATGTTTTGTGTTTTTTATTCTCTTTTAATTTTATAATATGTATTTATTTAAAATATAAATAAATGAGAAATAATCTATTTATATTTTATATAAATATTAAAATTTTAAATTTCAATTTTAATTTATTAAAAAAATAATGTTAATAAGAACAAATTGAAATTGAAATTTACTACCCAATACAATTATATATGTTACATATAATAGATGTTATATGTAATATACATAACATATATATAATACATATGTTATATGTGTTACATATAACATATATATAATACATATGTTACATATAACAGATGTGTTATATGTATTAAGTATAACATATATATGTTATATGTATACATATAACATGTGTTATATGTATACATATAACATATATGTAACAATTATATATGTTGATGCATAAATTTATATATATATATGAATATTTTATTATTATTATGTTATTGTGTATTTGATGTATGAATTTGTATATGTTTGAGTATCTTGTTGATTATCAATATATTTAAAATTATTATTATATATATATATATATATATATATATATATAAGTAATTTAACCTGTGAATTTGTATATGTTTGAGTATTTTGTTGATTATCAATGTATTTAAAATCATTGTAACTTATCATCCATTGTGCACGAGAGGCTTAATAGTTTGAATGGTTAGGAGGTAGGTCTTGCTCTCTCCTTACTTGTTCAACTTAATAGCTTGAATGGTTAGGAGGTAGGTTTTGCACTCTCCTCCCTTGGATTCAATTGTCCATGAAACATTTTGTCTAATGTGACAAGGTTTGAAGTGTAGACACCCTTGTGAGTAAGACACTACACACCCTTGTGAAGAGGACACTCCACAGGTGTGTCTCTCAATATCTTGGCCCTTGCCAAATTATAAATTATTGGTATATCTAGCTTGGAGAATACTGGTTGTTAAATCATAAAAAATGTATATATTAATTACTATGTCATAAATTATTGGTATATCTAATTTTTACTCTTTTAAATATACTCCAATAATAATAGTGTCTAATTAGTTTGATCAAAAAACTTATTCAAATCACTTTAATAAATTATAGAATTCCCATGATTAAAAAATCTTTTCAATATATATTATATATTATGTGTGAAGTCATATGTCATATTACTATCTTCCAGTTGTGCCCTAATATATTTAAGATCTAATCACTAGATTAAAGATTATGTATATTAATCACTATGCATGTAAGTCAATGAATTGTCATAATATATTCATGATGGCAAATTTAAAGTATAAACAGAAGCGTTATTATGAAATTATATGGTTAATTAAAAATTATGAAAAAGACAAAATGAAAAATAGATATAAAATTCATTGACCTAATACATTCATGATGGCAAATTTAAAGTATGGGGAGAAGTGATATTATGAAATTACATGGTTAAAAATTATGAAAAAGGACAAAATGAAAAATATATATAAATATAATTTTATCGTTTAATTTTATAAAATATCTGGTTGCAAACCATTTATACAAATTATTTATAATTATGTTTGACACCTATATTTAAGGTGTCGTTTTTCACTGTAACCCAGAATCTGGTCATTATCAATACTAAATGTACACCAATAATGTTGTTATTATGGAATTTGATTTTTGTTTTTTTAATTATAATAGCCAAAATGTTGTTATTATGGAATTTGATTTTTGTTTTTTTTAATTACAATAAACGAAATGTCACTCTGCAACCGAAAAACGAGCTAGCAAACGAATCAAACTTCTGCTGGCTAGCACTCAAAGCAGTTCAAACAGGAATGACTTTAACTGCAATCTACATACATAGTCTTTAATACATTATGTCACCAAAGCTAATCGGATAAACATAAATGAATTCACACATCAATGGCATAATATTGACAGGTCACCAGGGCTTTAATGGCAGTCTTTGCAGCGTGCATCAATAAAGCTGCTTACCGACTTTATATTGGAGAAGTATCTGTAAAGAGGCCAGACCTGCAACTCGTCATCTATCCGGATTCCTGCTTTTAGCAGAACAGTAATAATAAACTTCAGGATATCTGGTACTTCTGGATGGAGATTTTATGATTTACAATAATTGTTACGTGGTACTTCGTAGCAGAACCACGTTGATGGACGAGTCACAACTAACTTCAGACAACATAATGGCCTCTTCCTTTTAATCTGGCATACATTTCCTAAAGACTGCTTGCATGCTGTCTCCTCATCCTTATCCAAATTGCTGGGATGATAGCTGCGCAAAAGTTGTTTACCTACTGTCTGGTTAGATTAAAAGACAAAATTTTAGTGGACTATGAGCCAAAAGGCGGCTTTAAAAGTGTATTGATTCATATTGGTAACGGTGATTCTCTCACTACGTGGGCTACCTCGGGAGCAATCTTTCCTCCCGAGTTACTTTTTCTGTAGGTTTTTTTTGGAGGTTAGCTTTTAAATTTTGGGTCAATCCAGAACTTTGATCGATTTTCTGAGCATCTAGAAGAATCTCACTTCTAATTTTGACATTAAGGTACTTATCATTAACTATTGGTCGGTCTACTTGAGTCATGAAATTGATTTCTCTGATCCAAAAGATAAAGTCTAGGAAATCAGATTTTCAATATTAATTTTCTTTGTGGAACTGAATATTTCATAGAAATTCAGATTTTCAATATTTAATTTTCTTTGTGGATGATATTTTTAAGAGCAATTATTGTGTTTAATTGCTAGTTTAGGGTTTATGTGTGTAAAGGTAGGTAGTTGACCTTTGGTTTTAGAGTTTATTTGTATAAGAGCATATGTTCTTTTACATTGACACAGAAAATGGATTTAAGACATTCCATAAGTTAAATTGGTTGAAAGGGAAGCAAAGGAAGAGGTGTCAAAAATCTATACTAATTCTAATTTATAAGAGAAGAGAAAAAACTCACATTATGAAGCACACTCAATGTATTATTTAGAAACTAAATGGTTACAACACATTATAGAGTCTTGGTGCTATTAACAATGACCTCCTTCTTGCTTGGATTTCTACACCAAATGAGATGTACATTATGCGTGGACCCATAAACCTTGAATTGTAAATTCATCATTGATTGCATCAAGGTTATTCTAACTACTTTGTGACCGAGTCAAGATTAACCTAACATTTCCCCCTTTAAACTTGACTTGGGATAAACACCTACCCCTCTCAAAGTTTATTAATTAGGTATTCAAGAATACAACATGTCCCCTATTACCCAAGTCTATATTTAGACTTTACACTGGTGAACCATCAAACCAGGGGTATGCATGCCTAAATAGATCTTATAGCCATATGCACATTTACATATGTGATCAAATCCAACTCCATAATTGTATACCTGAGCATGCGATGCTATGAAACATCAACTCAATTCATTGCCAACATCCCTCCTACTCAAAATACAATTATATAGATTGTGTGCTTCTCAACCAAGTAATTATCTTACCAGTGTATGTTATGGATCTTAGAGAACTCATTGCCCTCCACATGGACCTCTCCAATATGATACAATAGATCTAGTATGATCTATTCTTCATGGCTCCCAACAACAGACCACCAATAGATCAAGTCTTATAAATAATAATCTCATTCTAATATTTTAGATATGAAAAAATCTAGACCTTGACATCATTAGATCGCACGGGGTCTACTACAAACTTAATACATGCAAGATTTAAATCTGATAGATCTATCAAATCTCAACCTAATCTCAGTAGGTTTAGGCATCCAAGTAATAAATCTATCCTTCTACCCATAAATCCATGCTTCTCCATGCATGTTCCAAGCCAAAGCCACATGCTTCAAGCTCACTCTCCATTCCAAGTCTTGTCATACTTGTCATTTTTTTGTAACAATTTTTCCTTATGCACAAGCTCCCACTCCAACCAAGATTAGATCAAAAAACTTTGTCTCTAACACCTTGCATCTAAGGTGATCACAATCTGATACCAAATAAAAGGACACAATGGTGTGGGATACACTTCATACACTAATCCATAAAAGAAGAATGTGTAGAAACTCAAAGCATGATAGTTGCAAACAAATGAAAGAAACAACAAACTATTACACAACACGATTTCTTTGGGAAAACCCTTCAACTAAATGGTTACAATATATTACAAGTCTTTGTGCTTTCAACAAGAATGTTCAATAGTGAGCTCCTTCTTCTTTGGCTCTCTAGACCAAATCAACCCTACATTATGCATTTGAGACTACACTAGCCACCCACGCCTATACGGCCAATATACCAACTCTCATAGAATAGATCATATAATTCAATGGAGGAATTAATAAAAAGACAAACTCAACATTTCCACTGAGTTTATGTTTTAGATGAGGCAAAGTTTGTCTTGAGCTACTCATTTTTTTCAAAATTCCAACAATATGGGTCATCTTAAACTGAACAATATTCCCTAAAGGAAAAAGTTTCATTTTCAAAGTTCTCATCAATTAAGTAAAACTATAATTTTCAACAAATTTGGCACAGAATTTCAAAGGAAAAGAGGTTGAATTTGTCAACTAATTAACTTATTCCAATATAATAACTAAATTAAATATGGACCTTGACTTAAAATTGGTAGCCTAAAAAAGAAAATCATAATCCAAAACTTTATCAATAACATATTTATTATAATATTATTGTGTATATTTGTGAAATATTAAGATATTTTCATCTCATGATTTCCATTAATATTGGTTATGTTTTTACAATTTAGCTTGTGTTATTTTGTATTATATTAATATTGAAAACAAGCATTACTTGGCACCATTACTTTGTGTGATATTAATTGAGAGGGATCAAATCTAACACTAACTTCACGTTATATTAATTGAGAGGGATCAAATCTAACACTAACTTCACGTTATATATAATCTTCAATTTATCAAGTGTGAAGAGAGATAAAATACTTTTAGATGGCAATTCTTCTACAAAGAACAATTTTGAGAAAAAGTTTACACCTCAGTAATTTTGATCCCCTCTTAAACCATTCTTAATGAATTGAGATCAAAACAAAAGCCACATTAAATTTGTTAATGCAATACAAGGCACTTGCTATGTTACATCCAAAAATTTGCTCATGCTCAATTTTTTTGAGTTATCTATAATACTTCACCCTCTCAATTAACTTTTAGAAGTTCTACGTAATAACTTCCCTTTATTCTCTATTAAATGAGTTCTTGGGACCCATTAGAAATGTACATTTTTTTGCAAAAATAGCTTTCTGATAATGGCTAAATTTGTTGAACAAATTTGAATTGAGTGACCAAGGAGGTTGTTCTAGTCCAAGTCTCTTGTGCGTAATGAAAAATAGGTGTTTGTGGTCTTATGGCTAAGCGACAAGGGGATTTCATTAGCCCCAAGAGTCTTGGTCTTGGATTCATTGAAACCTTGGAAGTTCCAAGGAGAAGGAGAGAAGTATGAAGTGCCAAGAACATGATATAATGAAACTGTTATGATATTAAGCGCATATATGAGGTTAATGATGAGTTGTTTGATCATACAGTCATTGTGGTGATCTCAATACAGAATGGATTAACTAAGTTATCCTTCCATTCTTTAGCAAAGGGGGCATTGGAAATTTCAAGAGAATGGGATGAGACATGAGATTGAGTAAGCTCTAGAAGGAACTCAAATAGGGTATCAATAATGTGATCTCTTTATTTGGGGTATGTCCTAAGGACATCCATGAAGCACATCTAGGAGGTATGAGAGGAGAGGCTATGGACAAGGGAAGAGGAGGAGGTAGTTAAGGAAGTTAAGGCTCAAACAATGGAAAAAGGGTAAAGGATAAGAGTCTTGGAGTCTCTTTGATGGTTGTGAGCAACAACTACTATCCATTAGGCGGGTAGGGTACCCTTGGTTTCAATGAAGTTCAAGGATAGTTCTAGTATAGATTGATTCAAAGAAACATCTACCACAAATCGAAAGGATAGTATCTAGTTTAATAAGATTAGGAAACAACTCCAAAAGAGGGTGTTCCCTCTTAGGAAAAGAAATAGTCACAGTTTAAATCTAGTAAGGGGTGAATCCTGATTTGCTCAAGGCTTTTTGGACTACATGCACTCTCTTTGTGACTTTAGGGAGCTTGAAAATGAAGGGATTACTGTGAGCCTTTGCCTTTTTCTTATGGAAAGGAGGTGGGGCCTCTTCTTCCTCTTTGTTAAAGGAATCATAGCCAAGATCAAAGGAATCCTTTCGTAGTGAACCTAAGTAGATAAAAAAAAAAAATACTTAACTTCAGAATAACTAAACACTTCTACACAATAATATAAAGAAAACATGTAAGATAGGTTAACACCATCAATTACTCCTTATGGAAGGAATCTATCCATAAACCATGATTGTTGCAATACAATCATCAACATATCTCAATACAATGAATGTTCATGTGTATATATACTCTCTCATAGGTATTCATAGAGGCTTATGCCAACTACCCCTCATTATTACATTTATTACTCTATAGTTGCCTAGTGGGCCTATTTATTACCCTTCAGCTACCTAGTGGGCCTATTTATTACCCTTCAGCTACCTAGTGGGCCTATTTATTACCCACCCACTACCTAGTGGGCCTCATTATATGATTATAACCACATTACATTAATTACCCACCTTAAATATCTCCCTAGGAACCTAATATTACATTAATTATCATCCCCAAGTATGTTACATCACATCCCCCTTCACATGTTTCAATATTTAAACATGATTGTAAGTGGCATAATATGATTTGTTAAGTAGCAACCAACTAGTACCAAGCACTAGCATCTATCTATCCTACTGAAATTTAGACATGGGATCCAATTATGCCTTGTCACCTTAATCTTGATTATGGTTGCTCCTCCAGCATCCTCTTGGTTTTGAGTTATTCTGATATCCCCATTAATAGTTTTTATTCCCCCATGCATTGCTATACTAGGGTTCATTATGGTTCCATGTAGGTCCATAGTAGGGTTGTCGATGCTCACGACATTGCCTTGATCACTATTGTTTTTCAGGGTGGTATGGATGGTGACATCCAATAACCTTAGCTATCGATGGTTATTTATTTGACTCTTTACCATGTGGTTCCGTTGAGGAATGCATCTTTGTAAATTCTTCTTCATATTTATCATTTCCTTTATGGCGCTCTCCTTCGGGTGATTTTATAGACTCTTTTGCCAATTCAACCTTGGATTCTTCATCCGATGTGTTAGTACGTACTGCAATTAGTTTCCTTACAATGACTACTTCATGTGTCACATTGGGACCTTGTAACATTGAGTAAGAGAAATATCATGCAATGTGATTTTCTTTTTCTTGTATCAAAGCTTTATAAACTTGTATTTCACATTAATATTAACCATACCATGTCCATCCAAGGATATCTAAGAATAATATCGACATCATCCATATATATAACATAAAATTATAAAAGCAAAACATATTTATCCATAATATCATTCAAATCATTCAAATTTTGAACATTCTCACAATCATTCTCTTTGCTCTAGAATATAGATATGTTTTGTGGGGACTGACAATCTTTTGGCCAATTTAGCATTGATGAAATTATGCTTGTTGTTAAGGTTTATAGAAATAATGACCTTCTCCTAATGAAGACATCCATGAACTTGTTATTGCCCCATGGGTTGTTCCCCTCTCTCACTTAAGATTTCAATGTGGGGGGATTTCGGCCTATACTCAAGACAAAGTGGGGTACCCTCAATTATTTAAAGTTATGTGTACTAGCATGTCACACGAGAATAATTTTTGCAATGAAACTTCAAATGGATTTATTGTAGAGACAAATGGTGTATGAAAACACTCCCTAAAACTATTGTGATTTAAAGGTTTCTTTATAAGTGATGAAAGGGGAAAATACTTAGAGATAGTTAAAAGTAAGGTTCATTAACCCAAGATATGAGGGCACCTTAATCAATATTTTGCATTCATATGGAATGATGCTAGAAAATAATAGTGCATCGTAAGAAGAATCAACATACTACTTCCTCATTTAACAAGTTAATTTAACATTAAAAATCAAATGGTAAAAATGGGCTAGACAAGTATAGATCCATTGATTAATTCAACACAAAATATAAGATAGAAATTAGAAGAACTCATGCATAACTTTCTTGATTTTCCTCATTTCACTAGTGGCAATGTGCCCCAATCCTAATTACACAACAAAATTAACAGTTCTTTGAATTACAATGAGGGTACCAAATGGGGACTATAAAATATCAGCCTTGGTCCTCTATTACGTCTTTCCAAAATATCGAGCTTACAATGGTGATTATAGAGAAAAGGAGAAAATAATAGAAAGAATATAGAATCAATGTGACAGATCCTCCTAGCATGGGGTCAATAAAATGATACAAATTGATATGATTTATTCTCTCAAAAATTTAGCAACCTAGCAATATCCAAAAATCATAATCCTTTCTTCCAATGCTAAGGGATTCTTGTATAAAATCTGATGGGCCTACTCCTACTATAATTAATATGCCCTCTGATATGAATTTTTCTTAAACCTCAAATAAGGGTCACTACTCAACTTTTATCCTGCAAAATTAGGGGCATAAGTGAGAAGCCTAACTAAAAATGGTTGTGTAGCATTTCAATCACTTTCGTCTTTTGGAATCAATTCCTAATATTTCAACTTAGGGACGTGGCCTCGTTGGAGATGTGGTTATTTTTGTGGGAAGTTGGGAAGGTGCCTACTATCCAAGAAACATCTGAGCTATTTCCACCCCTACTCTTTAACAATATTGTCACCTCTCAAGATCTTAAATAACTTGTCCAACTCTATTTTCTCTTTGTAATCAATGGGTACTAGAGAGTGAACAAGGTGTGTCATGAGGGTCCAAGTTACAAGCTCATAACTCATATAGGATCTTAAACAGAAATGTGTTATGTAGCTAAAGAGGTAGTGGAGGCCATTGAATGTAATGTGGACTAGGTCCACTATATTATTAAATAAGGTCCACTATGGTAGTTGGATATAATAAATGGGTAGTTAGATATAATAAATGTAAGAGGACTTTTAGAAGGTTATGCTTCTAGAAGATTCCTCCTCTAGAATGTTCTTAGGTGATGGTAGCGCATAATGTTAGGTAGTTAGAGAGGCAGTGGAGGCCATTGAATGTAAGGTGGACTAGGTCCACTACAGTATTAAATAAGGCCCACTATGGTAGTTAGATATAATAAATTCCAAATGGGTAGTTAGATATAATAAATGTAAGAGGATTTCTTAGAAGGTTATGCTTCTAGAAGATTCCTCCTCTAAAATTTTCTTAGGTGATGGTAGCACTATATAAAGGGGTTAAAACAATGTAATGAGATATGAAGAGAAATATTGTATTTGGAGTTGAATATCATTAGGAGGTTGTCCACTCGAAGAGGCAAGTGAACAAGAGAGGATCCCTTCCATAATTGGATCCATTGTATGGTGTTTCCCTACCTCAATGGTCTTCTTATAATAAAGTGGTGGTTTTCTATATTGTTCCATATATTTTGTGTGGTTATTATATTCAGGTATCTTTGGTACTATTGTGGTATTTGGTATTCACATATACTCAGGTATTTAACAAGTGGTATCATAGCACTTTCCTTGGCAAGAATTGTGGGCAATTTTTTTTTTGTTTTTTTTTTTGGAGAAGCCAAAGAGGGACGAGAAATTTCGGATGATTTATGTGTATTTTTGTGCAAATTTTATAAAAATTAGTTGTATATTTGAGTTCCTCTCATAAAAACACCCAATTTTAGAAAACAAAAATCATCCAAAATGGAATCCGAGAAGTAAAGTTATTGGCATTTTAAAATCTGTTATTTTTCAGGGTTTTTTCCGCAGACGACTGCGAGATTTTTCTAATTTTTGTAGCACCTGGTGCGGAATTTGCTCAAAAAAATTACATATTTGAGTTCCTCTCACAATTTCACCCAAATTCAAAAAAAAATCGTCCAAATAGGAGTTACGGAAGTGAAGATATCGTTGATTTAAAATCAGCCATTTTGGGCGGGGGGGGGTTCGTGACAGTGACAGGATTGCAGAGTCCATAACTTTTCACAGGGTGATCATATTTATACCAGATCAGACAAATTAGATAGATAATTTCCAGAGATTTCTTTTGGTATATTTTATGTGGTGTTTCCAATGGTTATTCACTCTCAAACCCTAGAGGAATTTCTACAGATGATTGAAGCATTCAAATCCCAACTGCATGACACATTGCATGAATTTGCAGATGGCCTCAAGGATAGTTTTGTAGTATTCATGATTCCTTGGCTAGCATGCAGGAGAGATATCTTATGGTGGACATCAGGGATGAATATAATAAAGAATTATATGCTTGGTATGATTTTGAGGCTGATTGTGATGATTGGTATATGGATAGTTGTCATTTTTGGGATGACAATCACTTTCATATTTTATTTAATAATTCTACTACACCTTTTGTAGAGAACATCAATGTGACAAATCGGGAGCCAATAATTATTACCAGTGTCCATCCTGCATATTCTACAATGGTATCATTCCTTTCAGATTCTGCTACGACCATTTCCCACTATGTGGATGGATCTTCTTATTTGGATCCACATGAAAGATGTCAGTCTTCGGAACATCATTTTCAGTTGGTTATTGGGTTCTGAAATCTTCTGCGTGAAGTTCACATGAGCACTTGGACATGGGACCCTCGTTTAAAATGGCAGTTGGACTACTTCATCATGGTGGATTTCATTTCTACATGGCACCATGGTTCTCTAGTCTACTTCAACACTATGGTCCACCCTTATCCATGGGACCCTAGTATATGGTTGTACACCCTCATAACAAGTGTTGAGGACAATGCTTTCATAAGGGGGATGGAATGTTAGGTAGCTAGAGAGGTAGTGGAGGCCATTGAATGTAAGGTGGATCAAGTCCACTATATTATTAAATAAGACCCACTGTGGTAGTTAGATATAATAAATGGGTAGTTAGATATAATAAATGTAAGAGGACTTCTTAGAAGGTTATGCTTCTAGAAGATTCCTCCTCTAGAATGTTCTTAGGTGATGGTAGCACTATATAAAGGGGTTAAAACAATGTAATGGGATATGAAGAGAAGTGTTGTATTTGGAGTTGAATCTCATTAGGAGGTTGCCCCCTCAAAGAGGAAAGTGAACAAAAGAGGATCCCTTTCATATAAATTTAGATTTTCAATATTTAATTTTCTTTGTGGATGATATTTTTAAGAGCATTAATTGTGTTTAATTGCTAGTTTAGGGTTTATGTGTGTAAAGGTAGGTAGTTGATCTTTGGTTTTAGATTTTATTTGTATAAGGCCATGTGTTTTTTTACATTAACAAATAAAATGGATTTAATACATTCCATAAGTTAAATTGGTTGAAAGGGAAGCAGAGGAGGAGGTGTCAAATATCTATAGTAATTCTAATTTATAAGAGAAGAGAAAAAACTTACACTATGAAGCACACTCAATGTATTATTTAGCAACTAAATAATTACAACACATTAGAGAGTCTTTGTGCTTTCAACAATGAGCTCCTTCTTGCTTGGCTTTCTACACCAAATGAGATGTACATTATGCATGGACCCATAAACCATGAATTGTAAATTCATCATTGATGTCATCAAGGTTATTCTAACTACTTTGTGACCGAATCAAGATTAACCTAACATTTCCCCCTTTAAACTTGACTTGGGATAAACACCTACCCCTCTCAAAGTTTATTAATTAGGTATTCAAAATTACAACATGACCCTATTACCCAAGTCTACATTTAGACTTTACACTAGTGAACCATCAAAACAGGGGTATGCATGTCTAAATTGGTCTTATAGCCATATGCACATTTACATATGTGATCAAATCCAACTCCATAATTGTATACCTGAGCATGTGATGCTATGAAACATCAACCCAGTTCATTGCCAACATCCCTCCTACTCAAAATACAATTATATAGACCGTGTGCTTCTCAACTAAGTAATTATCTTACCAATGTATGTTATGGATCTTAGAGAGCTCATTTCCCTCCGCATGGCCCTCTCCAATATGATACAATAGATCTAGTATGATCTATTCTTCATGGCTCCCAACAATAGACCACCAATAGATCAAGTCTTATAAATAATAATCTCATGCTAATATTGTAGATATGAACAAATCCAGACCTTGGCATCATCAGATCACACACGGTCTACTACAAACTTAATACATGCAATCTGATAGATCTATCAAATCTCAACCTAATCTTTGTAGGTTTAGGCATCTAAGTAATAAATCTATCCATCTACCCATAAATCCATGCTTCTCCATGCATGTTCCAAGCCAAAGTCACATGCTTCAAGCTCACTCTCCATTCCAAGTCTTGTCATACTTGCCATTTTTTTGCAATAAGTTTTCCTTATGCACAAGCTCCCACTCAAACCAATATTAGATCAAAAAACTTTGTCTCTAACACCTTGGATCTAAGGTGATCACACTCTGATACCAAATGAAAGGAAGCAATGGTGTGGAATACACTTCATACACTAATCCATAAGAGAAGAATGTGCATAAATTTAGAACATGATAGTTGCAAACAAATGAAAGAAACAACAAACTATTACACAATATGATTTCTTAGGGAAAACCCTTCCAGGAGAAAAACCCCACACTTAATGTATTATTCATCAACTAAATGGTTACAATACATTACAGAGTCTCTGTGCTTTCAACAAGAATGTTCAACAATGAGCTCCTTCTTGTTTGGCTCTCTAGACCAAATCAACCCTACATTACGCATTTGACACTACACTAGCCACCCAAGCTTGTACATCCAATAAACCAACTCTCATAGAATTCAATGGAGGAATTAATAAAAAGACAAACTCAACATTTCCACTGAGTTTATTTTTTAGATGAGGCAAAGTTTTGTCTTGAGCTACTCATTTTTTTCAAAATTCCAACAATATGGGTCATCTTAAAATGAACCATATTCCCTAAAGAAAAAAGTTCAATTTTCAAAGTTCCCATCAATTAAGTAAAACTATAATTTCCAAGAAATTTCTTACTACATTTGGAGCATAATATCAATGGAAAAGAGGTTGAATTTGTCCACTAATTAACTTATTCCAATATAATAACTAAAATAAATATGGAATTGACTTAAAATTGGTAGCCTAAAAAAAAAATCATAATCCAAAACTTTATCAATAACATATTTATTATAATATTATTGTGTATATTTCCCCCGGGGGGGAAACTCAATTGGCAAGTTTAGTGATATGAAGTCATATGAAGTTCCATGAGGTTTTGAGTTCAAATCCCTCCGTCTTACCCTGGGTGTCACGTATGGGGCATCGTGGGCACACTTGGAGGTTATAGTGGTAGCAGTTGGATAACATGACCACGTGTAATGCGAGTACGTTGGATAACACAACCACGTGTATAGAAAAATGTGAGTATGTGCCCAACTAGTTGTTGATTTGTGAAATATTAAGATATTTTCTATAATTTGTTGACATATCATGATTTCCATTAATATTGGTTATGTTTTTACAATTTAGCTTGTGTTATTTTGTATTATATTAATATTGAAAACAAGCATTACTTACACCATTAATTTGTGTGATATTAATTGAGAGGAATCAAATCTAACACTAACTTCACGTTATATTAATTGAGAGGGATCAAATCTAACATTATCTCCACATATATTGACCAAAAATATTACTTAAACACACACACACACACACACACACACACACACACACACACACTATATTGGACCAAAAAATATTACTTTCTAAAACACACAATAATAACACACAATAATACTACTATCATCACACACACACACATATATATATATATATATATATATATATATATATATATATATATATGTATGTATATGTATAATCTTCAATTTATCGAGTGTGAAGAGAGATAAAATGCTTCTAGATGGCAATTCTTCTACAAAGAACAATTTTGAGAAAAAGTTTACACCTCAATAATTTTGATCCCCTCTTAAACCATTCTTGATGAATTGAGATCAAAACAAAAGCCACATTAAATTTGTTAATGTAATACAAGGCACTCGCTATGTTACATCCAAAAATTTGCTCATGCTCAATTTTTTTGAGTTATCTATAATACTTCACCCTCACAACTAACTTTTAGAAGTTCTACATAATAATTTTCCTTTATTTTCTATTAAATGAGTTCTTGGGACCCATTAGAAATGGACATTTTTTTGCAAAAAAAACTTTCTCATAATGGCTAAATTTGTTGAACAAATTTGAATTGAGTGTCCAAGGAGGTTCTTGTACTCCAAGTTTCTTGTCCGTAATGAAAAATAGGTGTTTGTGGTCTTATGGCTAAGGGATAAGGGGGGATCATTAGTTGAAAGAGTCTTGGTCTCGGATTCATTGAAACCTTGGAAGTTTCAAGGAGAAGGAGAAGTATGAAGTGCCAAGAACATGATATAATGAAATTGTTATGATATTAAGCACATATATGAGGTTAATGATGAGTTGTTTGATCATAAAGTCATTGTGGTGATCTCAATAAAGAACAGATTAACTAAGTTATCCTTCCATTCTTTAGCAAAGGGGGCATTGGAAATTTCAAGAGAATGGGATGAGACATGAGATTGAGTAAGCTCTAGAAGGAACTCAAATAGGGTCTCAATAATGTGATCCCTTTATTTGGGGTATGTCCTAAGGACATCCATGAAGGACATCTAGGAGGTCTAAGAGGAGAGGTTATGGATGAGGGAAGAGGAGGAGGTAGTTAAGGAAGTTAAGGATCAAACAATGGAAAAAGGGGAAAGGATAAGAGGGTTAGAGTCTCTCTTATGGTTGCGAGCAAAAACTACTATCCATTGAGTGGGTAGGGTACCCTTGGTGTCAATGAAGTTGAGGGGTATTTCTAGTATAGATTGATTCAAAGAACCATCTACCACAAATTGAAAGGATAGTATCTAGTTTAATAAGATTAGGAAACAACTCCAAAAGAGGGTGTGCCCTCTTAGGAAAACAAATAGTCACAGTTTAGATCTAGTAAGGGGTGAATCCTGATTTTCTCAAGAATTTTAGACTATATGCACTCTCTTTGTGACTTTAGGGACTTTAGGGAGCTTGAAAATTAAGGGACTAGCATGAGCCTTTTCCTTTTTCTTATGGAAAGGAGGTGGAGCCTCTTCTTCCTCTTTGTTAAAGGAATCATAGCCAAGATCAAACGAATCCTTTTGTAGTGAACCTAAGTAGATAAAAAAAAAATACTTAACTTCAGAATAAATAAATACTTCTACACAGTAATATAAAGAAAACATGTAAGATATGGTAGCACCATCAATTACTCCTTATGGAAGGAATCTATCCATAAACCATGTTTGTTGCAATACAATAATCAACATATCTCAATACAATGATTGCTCATGTGTATATATACTCGCTCATAGGTATTCATAGGGGCTTATGCAAACTACCCTTCATTATTACATTTATTACTCTATAGATGCCTAGTGGGCCTATTTATTACCCTTCAGCTACCTAGTGGGCCTATTTATTACCCACCAACTACCTAGTTGGCCTCATTCCATGATTATAACCACATTACATTAATTACCCACCTTAAATAGCTCCATAGGAACCTAATATTACATTAATTATCATCCCCAAGTACATTGCATCACATCCCCCTTCACATGTTTCAATATCGAAACATGAGTGTAAGTGACATAATATGATTTGTTAAGTAGCAACCAACTAGTACCAAGCACTAGCATCTATCTGTCCTACTGAAATTTAGACATGGGATCCAATTATTCCTTGTCACCTTAATCTTGTTTATGGTTGCTCTTCCAGCATCCTCTTGGTTTTGTGTTATTCTAATATCCCCATTATTTTTTTTTATTCCCCCGTGCATCGCTATACTAGAGGTCATTATGGTTCCGTGTAGGTCCATAGTAGGGTTGTCAATGCTCATGACCTTGCCTTGATCACTATTGTTTTTCAGGGTGGTATGGATGGTGACATCCAACAACCTTAGCTATCGATGATTATTTCTTTGACTCTTTACCATGTGGTTCCTTTGAGGAATGCATATTTGTAAATTTGTCTTCATATTTATCATTCCTTTATGGCGCTCTCCTTCGAGTTATTTTGTAGATTCTTCTGTCAATTCAACCTTGGATTCTTGATCCGATGTGTTAGTAGGTACTGCAATTAGTTTCCCTATAATGACTACTTCATGTGTCACATTGGGACCTTGTAACATTGAGTAAGAGAAATATATGTGATTTTCTTTTTCTTGTATCAAAGCTTTATAAACTTGTCTTTCACATTAATATTAACCATACCATGTCCATCCAAGGATATCCAAGAATAATATCGGCATCACCCATATATATAACATAATTTTATAAATGAAAAACATATTTATCCATAATATCATTCAAATCATTAAAATTTTGAACATTCTCATAATCATTCTCTTTGCTCTAGAATATAGATATGCTTTGTGGGGACTGACAATCTTTTGGCCAATTTAGAATTGATGAAATTATTCTTGTTGTTAAGGTTTATAGAAATAATGACCTTCTCCTAATGAAGACATCCATGAACTTGTTATTGTCCCATGGGTTGTTCCCCTCTCTCACTTAAGATTTCAATGTGGGGGGATTTCGGCCAATACTCAAGCCAAAGTGGGGTACCCTCAATTATTTAAAGTTATTTGTACTAACATGTCACACTAGAACAATTTTTTCAAGGAAACTTCAAATGGATTTATTGTAGAGACAAATGGTGTAAGAAAACACTCCCTAAAACTATTGTGATTTAAAGGTTTCTTTATAAGTGATGAAAGAGAAAAATACTTAGAGATAGTTGAAAGTAAGGTTCATTAACCCAAGATAGGAGGGAACCTTAATCAATATTTTGCATTCATATGGCACGATGCTAGAAAATAATAATGCATCGTAAGAACAATCAACATACTACTTTCTCATTTAACAAGTTAATTTAACATTAAAAATCAAATGGGAAAAATGGGCAAGACAAGTATAGATCCATTGATTCATTCAACACAAAATATAGGATAGAAATTAGAAGAACGCATGCATAACTTGCTTGATTTTTCTCATTTCAATATTGGCAAAGTATCCCAATCATAATTACACAACAAAATTTACAGTTCTTTGAATTACAATGAGGGTACCAAATGGGGACTATAAAACATCAGCCTTGGGCCTCTATTGCTTCTTTCCAAAATATCGAACTTACAATGGTGATTATAGAGAAAAGGAGAAAATAATAGAAAGAATATAGAATCAATGTGACAGATCCTCCTGTTGGCCCTTGACCAAGTTTTGAGGAACACTTGGTCATAATTGACCGTTTTGGACTTTGACACCCTGTCAAAGATGGAGCACCAGGCGAAGCAGAGATCGCGGGATCTCGGTCCACTTTGGGCCTCTTTTAGGGTTTTGGGTTAATGTAATGGGAAAGGGATGTTGGTATGTGGGTTTACCCACACTTAGGCCCACTTTTGTAATATATAAATAGATACTTAGGCAATGTAAGGATGCCCAATGGCTTAGTGCTAGTAATTAGATCTGTTTGATGGGATGTGGATTGTAAATTCTCTGTGCGTGATTGTAAGAGGCTTGCACAGCTAAGTGCAAGTGGTTGTAGGAGGTTGTGAAAGGCTTTGTGCTAAATCTCAAGGAAGAAGGATCTAGCGAGCTGCAAAGATCTTCTATCCTGTGTGGAGTAAGGATTGTTGAGGCTATGTGTTGTAACTACTTGACCAAGATAATAAAGAAGAAGAGTTAGTGGACGTAGCCTCGAGATGGGGGTGAACCACATAAATTTGTGTGTGATGCTTTGTGCTTTGGTTCAATGTGTTTATTTCTTCTTATGTTAAGTGCTTTGATATATTTAGGTAGATCTACTTATGATTTGTGCTCTTAGATGTGTATGAATGTTAGATCTGATATGTATGAGGGTGCTTAGTGTTGATCTACTAGGATTTGATCTATTTTACTGTTTCTAAGTGCTTGGATTAGCGTGGATGTTGTGAAGCTCTGTCTTAAAATCGAAGTGGTTATTGAATGTATCTTGAGGAACTAATGGTGCTAGGTTCTCTAGTAAGATATATAATCGTAAATCTATGTCCCATCTAGGGTTGCAGACACCTGAGTCTTGCAACCACCACTGACTATACCTCGGGTGAGACTTCATTTGTTTCCCAGGTGTTGTTGAAAGGGCCGGTAGTTAGGGTTTTTTTGGTGCTCTCTTGAATGTTGAAACCTAGGTCTGCCCCTGTGCCAACAAATGGTTTCGTTGCCGGGACCTAAAACTGTGATTGTTGGGAACTAGATAAGAAGAAACTTTGTGCAAAAGGAAGCTTTGTGCATAGATCTGTTTCCCTAGTGCGCAGATTTTTACTCGACCTGTGAAGCTTTGTGATAGGAATAAGGTCATATCTGAAGAAAGGAAGATCATATCTGAAGGAAAGAAGCGAGATCTGAATGCTCTGTGCTATAAGAAAAGTAAAAGTGGAAGTTTCTGAAAGAAAGAGGTCAGACCTTCATAGAAGAGGTAAGATCTGTAAGATCTGTAAGACCTGTGCTCTAATAAAGGTAAGAATAGTCAAAATTTCTTAGACCTAAAATATTTGTGCTCTGTAGAAGTAAGATAAGTGGAAATTTTTGTTTCTAAAGTATGAATCTAGGTATTTTTTATAGATTATGTCCTATCTTAAAACCTATGGCATTAATAGATGAAAGAAAGCTTGATATGAATAGATCTGATAGATATGTTATACCTATGCATAGAAAGAATGTTTGGAATAACAAATGGATGCAGGATCCTAGAAAGAAATTTTTGCAGGCTAGTTACCTTGATCCTGATGCGAAGTACAGAAGAAGTTGGGGATCATTTAAGAGAAAGAGAGGATTAATCCTATGTTACAGTTGCAGAAAACTAGGCCATCTAGCTAAGGAATGCCCTAGTGGAAAACCCAGTTGTCTTTGTTGCGAATCTTTGGATCATGAAGTATTGGATTGCCCTAGAATGATTGCTAAGTTTGAAAGAATGAATCTGCATGAAAAAAACCCTAGGATAACCCCAGAAATAGCAGAACCCCAGAAGGAATCAGAGAAAGTATTGATACAAATGAAATAAACACTAAGGGAACATAAAGATGTCTGATTACCAGAAATCTTCAAAGAAAAGGAACAAGTCGAAGCAAGACTAGGGGACTTCGACATTGACTGTATTCTTGATGAAGAAACACAAGTGAACATTATGTCAGAAAGAACCTGGGAAGTTATAGGGAAGCCTGCCATGATTCCTTCACTAGGAGGAATAGAAATATTCAAAGGAAAACTGGTGATGTTATGTGGAAAACTCGCTCAGATACCTATGACAGTCAATGGAACTTCGACTGAAGAATATTTTGAGATTATTAAATTTATTGAGGACAACACCTCGTTCACTATGTTACTTGGAAAACCTTGGATTGAGAAAGATCAAGCCAGAAAGAAGGAAGAAGAAAAGGTATTACAACAACAGAGACAAGAGATAAAAGATTTCATGACCAGAAGGATCGCACAGTTGATTGAGGAGCAGGAGAATAAATCAAAGATAATTAACACTAGAATCCCAGTTAGCAAGGAGTTAGGGGACTCACAGAAGATTGGAGTATCTGTACTAGATAAAAACGAAGTAGTTCTCATGAGTCTTGGGAAAGAACCTCAGCAGCGCAAAGTGACTATGCCCAAGGAAAACAAGAACCAAAACAAGAAAATAAATACCGAGATGAAGCTCACGGGGATCAAGACTAGAAATATAAGTAAAAAGAGAGCTCAGATTGATAGGCTATAGAGGGTCCCAGAGGGAACCTCTCTGAAAGAAAGTATGCAAAATTTGAGCTTCGCCAGGATAACAGAACGACGACATGGGTCACTTCACCATGGCGAAGCAATATAGTCGTTGGAGGCCGATATGTCCGTTCGACTGCCACTCTGAACGAATCGAAAAGCATTGATAGCTCATCACCAGACTATTAGAACACGCCATAACAGATAGAACCATAGTTAAGGAAACCGCATATCTATTGCAAACGATCTGTTACAAAGTTACTTACTTAATCCATCGTGCCATGCACGGAAGACACTTTTGTTAAATCGTGAATTTGAGCCCGCAGAAGTGTCTGACATTGACAGCCCAGAAGTTGCGCAGAATACACCTAGACCCAGTAAGATAAAGAAAACAAAGCAGACAAAGAAGGACGAGGATATCCAGGATGTAGACAACAGATTTGTAAGAACCGAAACCGTTACACCATAGTAAGGAGGGAATGGCGAAGACTTAGAGGAAGTCGAACAGAGGCCAGGAGATGAAGTAGAAAACATAAAGAAAAGGAAGGGTTTGCCTCCGAAACCTTCCTCCCGAAAGAAAGAAACAGCACCCGTGACTAAGTTGAAGACCACGCTCACTCCAGATGACTTCATTTTTCTCATCGCAGCTATGAACGGAGCCATAAAAGAGATAACAGAAAAGCATGAAGCTAAGCAAGACACAATGTACCACAGAGTTGAGATCGAGCTCCAAGGAGTATAACAATCTCTCCAGTCTAGCCGTGCAGTCTCCTCTGTGCCCCTGCCAGAAGGAACAACGGAAGAAGGAAATGCATTGGTTCAACTCCACAAGATTCCTGACACAGTCGAAGTATGCCTTCGGAAAGCACAGGAAGAAATAGTGCAAGCCACCCAAGCCTTAAATCAAGTACAGGAGGAAATCATTGAGCAACGTCGAGCCACGCAACAAGAGAAGGACACTCTCCAAGCGAAATTTGAAGAAGACCGAGCGAAGATCCAAAAAGAGAAAGAGAAGCTGCTTGCGAAGCAGATTAGGATTGAAGAAGCAGTCCACGGAGAATTTCACTCTATGATCGACTTAGAATAAAAGGCAGAGGACCCCATAGAATGCTAAGTGATGAATCTTGCTGAAGTTATTCAGCAACTTCAACAAAGAGTCGTGGACTTAGAGATTTAGACCATACCACAGACCCCACAAGAAGTGCACGACTAGAAATAAATAATTGTCCAGAGCACCGTAGAAAGGATTAACGCACTCTCTGAGGAATGCAAACAGTTAAGTAGAAGAAGTGCACATATCTACAAGAACCTAACCGAGAACCCAGAATTTCATCAATTGGAGTCACAACTCCAAGAGGTGAAGTACGACACTGAAAAGCTACAGGTACAGCTGAAGGCCCTGTCACCCGTAGAGAGAATGAAAAGGTTTCCAGAGAAACGCACAGCCCAACAACAAATTCACATGCTTCAGAGTAAAGTAATGGAAGTCTCTCAACGACTTCAACCAATACAAGAAAAGGCATGCCAACTGTTCATTGAATTTGAAAGCCAAGGAGTAGAACTTCAACAGATTGTGAACACAACAGAACAATGCCTAGAAGGGGCGGTGAACGAGGCACTCATCGAGGAGTTCGTAGAGCAAGAGGCAGTAGCAAGGCGGTAGGTCGAAGCAGCTCGAGCCAAGCTCGAGGAATTCGAAGCATAATTAGCCAGACCTGAGTGACTCGGGACAAGTCATAGGTGAGTGTTGGGGGCATGTTGGCCCTTGACCAAGTTTTGAGGAACACTTGGTCATAATTGATCGTTTTGGACTTTGAAAACCTGTCAAAGATGGAGCACCAGGTGAAGCAGAGATCGTGGGATCTCGGTCCACTTTGGGCCTCTTTTAGGGTTTTGGGTTAATGTAATGGGAAAGGGATGTTGACCCGTGGGTTTACGCATGCCTAGGCCCACTTTTGTAATATATAAATAGATACTTAGGCAATGTAAGGATGCCCGATGGATTAGTTCTATTAATTAGATCTGTGTGATCGGATGTGGATTGTAAATGCTCTGTGTGTGATTGTAAGAGTCTTGCAGAGCTAAGTGCAAGTGGTTGTAGGAGGTTGTGAAAGGCTTTGTGTTGAAGCGTAAGGAAGAAGGATCTAGCGAGATGGGCAGATCTTCTATCCTGTGTGGAGTAAGGGTTTTTGAGGCTCTGTCTTGTAACTGCTTGACCGAAATAATAAATAAGAAGAGTTGGTGGACGTAGCCCCAGGGTGGCGGTGAACCACGTAAATCTATGTGTGATGCTTTGTTCTTTGGTTCAATGTGTTTATTTCTTCTTCTGCTAAGTGCTTTGATATATTTAGGTAGATCTACTTATGCTTTGTGCTCTTAGATGTGTTTGAATGTTAGATCTGATATGTATGAGGATGTTTAGTGTTGATCTACTGGGATTTGATCTATTTTACTTTTGCTAAGTGCTTGGATTAGTGTGGATGTTGCGACGCTCTGTCTTATAAGCAAAGTGGTTATTGAATGTATCTTAAGGAACTAACGGTGCTAGGTGCTCTAGTAAGCTGTATAATCACATATTTGTGTCCCAGCTAAGGTTGCAGACACCTGAGTCTTGTAAACACCCATGCCTCTACCTCGGGTGAGACTTCATCTTCTTCACAGATGTTGTCAAAAGGGCCGGTAGTTAGGGTTTTTTTGGTGCACTCTTGAGCGTTGAACCCTGGGTCTGCCCCTATCCCAACACCTCCCAACATGGGGTCAATAAAATGATACAAATTGATATGATTTATTCTCTCAAAAATTTAGCAACCTAGAAATATCCAAAAATCTTAATCCTTTATTCCAATGCTAAGGGATTCTTGTATAAAATCTGATGGGCCTACTCCTACTATAATTAGTATTCCCTCTGATACGAATTTTTCTTAAACCTCAAATAAGGGTCACTACTCAACTTTTATCTCGCAAAATTAGGGGCACAAGTGAGAAGCCTAACTAAAAATGGGTGTGTAGCATTTCAATAACTTTCCTCTTTTGGAATCAATTCCTAATCTTTCAAATTATGGAGGTGGTCTCGTTGGAGATGTGGTTATTGTTGTGGGAAGTTGAGAAGGTGCCTACTATCCAAGAAACATCTGAGCTATTTCCACCCCTACTCTTTAACATAATTTCCACCTCTCAAGATCCTAAATAACTTGTCTAGCTCTATTTTCTCTTTGTAATCAATGGGTTAGAGAGTGAACAAGGTGTGTCATGAGGGTCCAAGTTACAAGCTCATAGCTCATAGAGGATCTTAAAAGGAAATGTGTTATGTAGCTAGAGAGGTAGTGGAGGCCATTGAATGTAAGGTAGACTAGGTCCATTATATTATTAAATAAGACCCACTATGGTAGTTATATATAATAAATGAGTAGTTAGATATAATAAATGTAGAGGACTTTTAGAAGGTTATGATTCTAGAAGATTCCTCCTCTAGAATGTTCTTAGGTGATGGTTGCACATAATGTTAGGTAATTAGAGAGGTAGTGGAGGCCATTGAATGTAAGGTGGACTAGGTCCACTATATTATTAAATAAATCCCACTATGGTAGTTATATATAATAAATTCCAAATGGGTAGTTAGATATAATAAATGTAAGAGGACTTCTTAGAAGGTTATGCTTCTAGAATATTCCTCCTCTAGAATGGTCTTGGGTGATGGTAGCACTGTATAAAGGGGTTAAAGAAATGTAATGAGATATGAAGAGAACTATTGGTTTTGGAGTTTAATATCATTAGGAGGTTTCCCCCTCAAAGAGGCAAGTGAACAGAAGAGGATCCCCTCCATAATTGGATCCATTGTATGGTGTTGACCTACCTCAATGGTCTTCTTATAATAAAGTGGTGGTTTTATATATTGTTCCATATATCTTCTGTGGTGATTATATTCAGATATATTTGGTACTATTTTGGTATTTGGTATTCATATATACTCAGGTATTTAACAAGTGGTATCAGAGCACTTTCCTTGCCAAGAATTGTGGGCAAATGTTTTTCTATTTTTGCAGTTTTTTCTTTTCCGGAGAAGCCAAAGAGGGCCGAGAAATTTAGGATGATTTATGTGTATTTTTGTCCAAATTTTGTAGAAAGTGGTTGTATATTTGAGTTCCTCTCATAAAAAAACCCAATTTAAAAAAACAAATCGTCCAAAACGGAGTCTGTGAAGTAAAGTTATTGGCATTTTAAAATCTGTTATTTTTCAGGGTTTTTTCCGCAGACGGCCGCAAGATTTTTCTAAGTTTTGTAGCACCCATGTAACACCCTGTTTCCCCCAGTTTGTAAATATAACGGGACTGGCCAAGGACTATGGAAAACTCATAAGTATGAATATGTTATGTAAATGGACCTACAGGAAGAGGTCAATGAATGTGAATAACATTCTGAATTTTATTGCAGGACTGCTGATGAGGGGACGTGCAGAAAAAGGGACCACGATGGTGGTGGAAGGCACCTGAAA
>SNQJ01S0028950.1:109988-145274 GCA_010110895.2 Picea sitchensis
TCCATCCGAGGAGGACAGGTGGCAGAGATCCAGGGATCTCGTGAGCTCGGAGGTTCGCGGGGTAGGAGTCCAAAAGTTGGATGCTCCAAGTCGCGAGCGGCGAAGCCACGAGAGGATCAGAGTCGTCCATCCGAGGAGGACAGGTGGCAGAGATCCAGGGATCTCGTGAACTCGGAGGTTCGCAGGGTAAGGGCCCAAGCATTTGGTGCTCCAAGTCGCAAGACGCGAGGAGCGAGAAAGAAGGGTAGTCGTTGGATCCGGGTCGCAGAAGAACCGTCGGATCTACACGTAGGATCGTGTATCAGGGTTTCGTAGGTTAAAGCCCGTGATCTTGGGAACAGAAGTTGCGAAGTCGCGAGGCATGATTTACCGACAAGATCGGAACCGTCCATTGGGTGGAACACATGTCAACAGATCCCGAAGAGTCGGAGCTCGAGGCATCGGAGTTTCCGGAGGTAAGAAACTCTCACACATTGGAATTGCGATCCGCGATATCCCGACGGAAAGGGACATGAGACCACGGTTACGTACAGAGAGTTGGGTAGGTAAATAGAAGACCTGTGACTCGGGGTTTGGCATTTCGTTGCTACGCACTCCGGGGATTCTCATTATTGAGATATCAACCAAAAATTTTGAATTATGTTAGTGGGTGTGTTACAACCCAAGGCAGAATTCGTTCAAAAAAATTACATATTTTAGTTCCTCTCGAAATTTCACGCAAATTCAAAAAACCAAATCTTCCAAATAGGAGTTACGGAAGTGAATATATCGTTGATTTAAAATCAACCATTTTGGGGGGGGGTTCATGACAACGGCAGGATTGCAGAGTTCATAACTTTTCATTGGGTGCTCATATTTCTACCAGATCAGACCCATTGGATAGAGAATTTCTAGAGATTTATTTTGGTATATTTTATGTGGTTTTTCCAATGTCTATTCACTCTCAAACCATAGAGGAAATTCTACAGATGATTGAAGCATTCAAAGCCCAATTGCATGACACATTGCATGACTTTGCAGATGGCCTCAAGGATAGTTTTTGTAGTATGCATGATTCCTTGTCTAGCATGCAAGAGAGATATCTTATGGCAGACATCAGGGATGAATATAATCAAGAAGTCTATGCTTGGTATGATTTTGAGGTCGATTATGATGATTGGTATATGGATAGTTGTCATTTTTGGGATGACAACCACTTTCATATTTTATTTGATGACTCTACTACATATTTTGTGCAGAACATCAATGTGACATATTGGGAGTCAATCATTATTACCAGTGTCCATCCTGCATATTCTACAATGGTATTATTCCTTCCAGATTCTGCTACGACCATTTCCCACTATGTGGATGGATCTTCTTATTTGGATCCACATGACGGGTGTCAGTCTTTGGAACATCATTTTTAGTTGGTTATTGGGTTCTGAAATCTTTTGCGTGAAGTTCACATGAGCACTTGGACATGGGACCCTGGTTTACAATGGCAGTTGGAATACTTCAACATGGTGGCTTTCATTTCTACATGAGACCATGGTTCTCTAATCTACTTCAACACTATGGTCCACACTTATCCATGGGACCCTGGTATATGGTTGTACACCCTCATAACAAGCATTGAGGACAATGCTTTCATAAGGGGGGTGGCATGTTAGGTAGCTAGAGAGGTAGTGGAGGCCATTGAATGTAAGTTGGATTAGGTCCACTATATTATTAAATAAGGCCCACTATGGTAGTTAGATATAATAAATGTAAGAGGACTTCTTAGAAGGTTATGCTTCTAGAAAATTCATCCTCTAGAATGTTCGTAGGTGATGGTAGCACTATATAAAGGGGTTAAAGAAATGTGATGGGATATTAAGAGAAGTGTTGTATTAGGAGTTGAAGCTCATTAGGATGTTTCCCCCTCGAAGAGGAAAGTGAACAGGAGAGGATCCCTTCCATAATTGGATCCATTGTATGGTGTTTCCCTACCTCAAGGGTTTTCTTATAATAAAGTGGTGGTTTTCTATATTGTTCCATATATCTTGTGTGGTGATTGTATTTAGATAGCTTTGGTACTATTGTGGTGTATGGTATTCAGATCTACTCAGGTACTTAACACAATGGTAAAAGTTGGAAGAAACCTTGAAGAAATGACATGAGAAAAAAAACAGTATCTCTCCTCGATGTTGTTTCTTCTCCCCACTTTACACTTTCTCCTCCACTTCTTTTGTCTATGCCAAATCTGACTGGACTCCTTCCAATGTGCTCTACTATTGTTAGGGAGAGGGAGGTAAAGTGGGATCCTTGGGAGGAACTCCATCATGTTTCCATATTTAGTTGTTTGATTTGCAAGGGGAACGGAGATAGACTGCAGGTAAACAAATTTCAATCATTGGAGAATCAATGTCGACTCCTAGTCCTAACACCTTAGATCTTTCCTCCATGATAAGGGGCTTAGACATATCTCATCTTTGAATGATGGATGGTCGAGTGGGAGGAGGATTTCCTACAGGAGGATTTGGAATCTCTTGGCATGGTGAGTTATAGAGGATTACAGAGGATTGAAAAGGGTGTTGCGCTTCGAAATATAACCTACCTAATGATTTTTAAAGGTTTGTAAGGAATTGAACAAGGTAATAAGTATTGAAATTAACTCACCTAGTACACACAAGTAACTTAATCATTCTCTACAAGTGGTAGGATCAAAGGTGATAGACTATAGATGTGCTCAACATTGATGGTAGGTCATCTTCATGTTTTTTAATATCACTAGGGTTCTTCTCTCATAAGTATTTTTCATGTAAAACGGAGGAGGCAGGGGATCCCTTTTGTCTTTCAATTTTGTCTTTCAATTGATTAAACACCACTACCTATGAGATTAATTCAACATTCACATCCTATAAATGGAAACTTACTACTTATGTTGACATATTTGGCTTTTGTGGCAAAGTGCATAGCAGGTTCTCATTGGTGTGAGAGGTTCAATGCTTGGAGCCCCATGGAATGTTGACTTAGGTGGAGATCCTAGATTCTAGATATGTGGAGATTACTTCCTTTGCAGTGCTTCGAACTTCAACACTAGAGAAAGGGTGTCCTATGAAGGCCTACGGGCCATCAATACAGGATCTAGATGAGATCTTGTTCATTCACAACACTTTTTACCCTTCGTGATTTCGATAAGATTTCCTTCCCCATAATGGATTCCAGGTCATATATTTTTTATGGTGGGGTAGATCTATACCATTCATGATACTTGTGGTTCCTTTATTTCTAAATGGACCATCCCCCATGATAGGATATAAGTTGTAGTTTTGAAGGAGTGACGGCCAAATCCATTGTTCACATTAGTTGAGGATTATTGAGTCTCTAATCATGACTTCTCTCATGATGGGATATGGAACCTTGGTTGGATTTTAGTGGATCTAATATGGGATATTCATGGAATTTCAACCTATTTGATTTTTTGATAGGTCCCATCCCTTACAATGAAATGTGATCCTTTGGTTTGTTTAAGCAGCGCAAATATGGAGGCCAATTATCATATTTGGTGGATCCAATATCAACGATTTGTGTCCCTTCACCACATTTCTACCTCGATAGGTCTCATCCCCATGATAAACTGTCAGTGATAGATATAAAATAGTGGGCGAAATCCTAGCCATTTGTGGCATCTTTTATGTTGTCAACCCCAATAGACCTCATTCCCTACGATGTTATGTGAACCATTGATCACATCTAGCGGCATAGATATAGATTGTTCATGACACGAGGCCCTTTCAACCCCCAATAGACTTACCCCCTATGAATCCATATTAACCATTGATCTAATCTCAGTGGAGAAGAACTCAATTGTTCGTGATACTTAGGATCTTAGTGGAGTTATATATAGGCTAACTTCACCAAGTTTATGTAGCAAGGGATCACAAGAGGGTTTAATAATTTCTTTATGGGTTTGTCTTGGGTTAGTTCAAAGGGAAATTAAGGCATCTCATGAAAGTTTAAAAACATGAGACTTTCTTATAGATGATTAACTTTATATATTCTAGGGTCTTTGAGGGAAACTAAACAAAATTTTGGGTAGGGGTCTCCAAGGGTGACACCATTATCTCCTTCTATGGGATGGCTCCTCTTTGTGAGGTGCCAAGAACTATATCTCTTGGGTGAAGTATACCATGTCTCATCCATTGGGATATGGAGTCAAAGATTGGGTTATGGAACCAAAACATTGATTGTGGTCTTCTTCAAAAGGGCTCAACGAAGGTCAAAGAACTAAAAAATAGTAGGAAAGGAAAACTAAAAAATGTAAAATGATTTAAGAACCTAAACTAATATGGTGTAGGGTGGGTTTCCTTTATACCCTCTCCTCACTTGATGCAAAACTTGAGGTATCTACCATTGACAAGGAAATCTAGTCATTGTCCTTCTAGATTTACCAAATGGAAAACATTAGGGAGCTTACCACAAACTTCTTCAAACAAATAGGGCCCTAACCATAGTCTCTCAAACTTCCCATGCTTACTAGGATCTTCATGCCTCTTATCCCACAACAATACTAAGTCGCCTTCTTAGAAGATTTTAGGCCTAACTTTCTTATCAAAAACCTCCTTCATCTTCTATCGATACCCTTTAAATTTTTCATACACTTGGTCTCTTTGTTGTTGCACCTCTACCAACCAGTTTATCCTTCTCCTAATTTTATCTTTCTCTAGGCCCATATAGAACACACATGTGGCAAGAAATTCATGAACATGGGCCACATTTGTGTGCTTAGAAATCAAGTTTCAATGCTTCAAACCAGGAACTCTGAGAGAGTTTCTTAAGTCTAGGCATGAGGATCGTTTATCTCAATTTTTAGAAGCTAGAGCACATCATAATATGAGAACATTGGAATTGTAGTTTTCACAGTGGCACTTTGCCAACGAATTTGCATTGTAAAATTATCTGAATCCACTCCATTATTCAAGAAATCCTTAGGGAAGTCTACTTGAGACTAACCTATGCCTAAATTTTCACGATCTAAAATCGACCACGGTGCCCATGGTTGTCAATCGAAGTTTGCAATCAAACCTTTTTCCCTCCACAAAGTACATAATGCATTGTTTTTTGTGATTTTGGGTTCTATTGGTGTGATCTTAGCAAGCAGAACACCTCCCTACAATGGGTGCTAGGTTCAACTCAATAAACAAAAGTCAATATCCTTGAGTTTTATTGTAAAAATGCATTGGACAAAAAAGGGAATAATCGATCCTCGTTTTGCTAGCCCAAATCAATGAGTCTCATCACTTTAAGGTTTTATGATTGGCGGGTAGCAAACGACCTATGTGAGCCCCAACCAACTTAATCTATGGCCCAATTTCAATATCAATTTTTTGAGGAAGAGGGGGGTTCAATAAAGTCCATCCTCGTGAATGGTGGATGGAGCCCCCATAGAACCCATCTGACAGCAAATAAAAATTTCAAGGGCTTGCTTCACATGCAAGGATTGGTTGGTCGGATTCTCTTCAAGGCAAAGTTTTAGTGGGCGGCCTCCTTTCAAATGTTGGCATGCATATTTCAGAGGGGTTGTAAACTATGGGTTATAACAGTGGTTAAAACACATATCAATATGCCATTCACCCAATAAATCAACGTAGGCGTTATGGTGGGCACTCATGTGGGGAATTTAAATTGTTTTTTATATTTATTTGTGCACCCACCAAAGTGAATCACTCAACCCACGTTTTGGATCTCATAAAGTAACATTATATTATAAAGCGTAAATAGGCTTTTAGTGTTAAAGTTAAAATAGGTTTATATAATAAGGTGCATTGAGACATTATAAGAGGCTAGGATTTGGAACAGTATTTTAAAATCTGTTCATCTAATCACTCACTGGCTTAGTTGGTTTCCAGGATTTGGTCACCTAATTTCTTTAGGTAGAGATCATATATTGGGGTTGGGCGACAAAGCGCTTCTTGCCGAGGATTTTATTGATCATCTTCAAAAGAAAAAGATATCGGTACTAGCCTAAGCAACGACTCAACAAGATTCTCCCGATTATTATGGGAACTGGATCGGGAGCACAGACCTGGAATTGAATGGTAACCTTGCAGACGAATGTGATCTTTTTTGGAAAGCACTTATAGGCGTTGGAGCAAAGATCAGAGACACCCCAGACCAACTTATGTGGACTGGAGGTAACTCTTTCGGTACTCGCTATGTTAAAATTATTATCTGTCTCTTTTCTCTACTTTTAATATTCTGGTTTTGAATGTTTGGAGGCATAAAATATGGAAGTGGGATCTTCATCTTAAGATCAAACTCTTCGTCTGATTGGCGACGGATCAAAAAATTCTAACTTGGGACATTTTACAGAGAAAGGGCTAGGAAGGCCCAAGCATGTGTGTCTTATGTAAGAGCTACTCAGAGGATATCAATCATTTTTTTATTGATTGTATGTTTACAAAGAAGGTTTGGAATAGAATCAAGTCTATTCAAAAATTTAAAAGGAATTGGGAAGGTAAGACACTTTCATATTGTTTTTATATTTGGATTAAAGATAAATCTATGTCTCCAACTCTTGCAAGTATTATTTGCTGGTTTATTTGGATCAAAAGGAACAAAGCTATTTTTGAAAGTGTTTCCCCTTCTTATCAATCTGTTCTTATTAAGGTTTTCGGACTCTACAAGCAACAACCATTGTCATGAGTTTTCGCCCCTATAAGAGAATGTCTGGTCACTCATTCAGATGGATTTTCTATCGCTTTTTTTTATGGTGCAGATCAGAGTGATAGAAAAGTTTGTGGAGCAGGGGGGGGGTTATTAAAACTTTTGATTCCTTAGTTTATAGATGGTATCTAAACTATGGTGAAGGCACAAATACAAAGGCTGAGCTCTTGGGTATTTGGGCCACTCTTACGTTAGCTAGTCATCTATCTCTCCCAAAAATTCAAGCTATGGGTGATTCTAGGGTGATAATAGACTGGCTCAATGATTGAGGACAACTACAGGCAAGTTCTATTGAAGGCTGGAAGATTAGAACTAAAGATCTATTAAAAAAATTCCAGGCTATTAGCTTCCACCATATCTACAGAGAATTCAACAAAGAAGCAAACCAACTTTCTAAACAAGCTCTCCTTGAGAATGAAGGCAAGATAACTTATTATCAATGGGAACCTAGAGGGGCAAGTGATGCAGGAGCATCTCTCCACATCAGCCAGCCAGCCACGTCGAGCACGTGCATTCAAAGTTGAAGAGAGGCGCAGCCTTATTTAAAATCTGAATTGAATGTAATTAAATGTTGTAGGCTAGTGAGCCATAGAGTCGTGCCTTTGTGCATGCATTAGGTAGATCAGCCATTAATGTTTGTATGGTTGAGATCTAGTTCCAGATGTTGGACTAGACAACCCATTCAATTGTAATTGAATAGGGTAGGTAGATTGGAGGGAAGAGCTCAAAGAGCCCCCTCAGGTAAAAGAGATTTAGTATCTCATTTGGTAGTAAGTTGGGATAGAAGAGAATCTGCGAGTAGTGAGCAGAAGAGAAGGATCTGAGACCTTGTTACAGGCCGTGCTCAGGAACACCTTGTAGATACAGGCATTTGCCATTTAATACAAAAAAGAGCAGTTTTTCCTGCATGTATTTCTGTGTGTTGAATGAATGTCTGTGAGTGTTCCATTGTATGATATGAATGTATGTTGTAGATGTATGTTAGGCATTTGCAGGAGTTCTTGATTTCCAGGGTTGAAGGTCTTTGAGGCTTCACACCAGGAGAGTGTGACAGAACACTGCAAGTTCTGATAGCCGTGCACAGAGGATGCACTTTTGAATTCTGCGGATTCAGACAAAGACATGTTGTGGCACAGGAACTGGAGTCAACAACTCAGAGAAAGACCTGTGAGGTTACTGAATACCTCAAGAGGCAAGGCTGTGTATGAGGGACACGGTTGCAGACAGAAGCTCTGAGGAGTTCTGGGAAGCTCTGTCAAGTGGGCATTGAACATATGCACAGCGGTGCATTGAAAAGAACTTTGTTGTGAGTTCAAAAGGAACCAGAATCCCTGAGGATTCTGAGAGCTCTGCCAAGTGGGCATTGAGCAGGTGCAAGGAGTGCACAAGAGGACATAACTGTTGAATGTTCTGTGAGAAGATACTCTACCAGGAGGGCATTTGAGTCAGTGTGCAGATAGGCACAGAGGAGAGAAGAGAACTCTTTGAGTTCTGTATTCTGAAGGAAGAGTCCACTAAGGGATCTTCACAGGGTTGTTGAACACCCTGATAGACTCAGCAAGAGGTTGCTTGAGAAAACAGAGAGCCAGGAGGCCGTTACATTCTCCATCTGCGGGAGAAAGGAAAGAAAGAGTCGAGTTTCCTTGGAGGTCGAAGCTACAGGAAATCTCAGGAGGAACAACATTTTTTCATGCGCTAGCGAGAACTCAGAGTGAGGAGTTCGCAGAGGTGAGAGGAAGACAAAGGTCAGAGCCTTTGAGAACTTGGAATTCCTCCAAGTGCAGGAAGAAAGTGCGCAGAAGCTCAGGAGGAGCAACGACGACCGTTGGATCAGCCAATAGATTCTGAACCATTGAAGATTTCACGTCCCGGAGGAGTAGAGGAGTGCCCAAGAAGAGGAAATCGTGAGTCGTCGGATCTCACACAGATATTCGTTAGCCATTGGATCTGACTAGAGGGACGCAAAGTTTAAGTCTTCGTGGACAGAGAAGCGAAAGTCCCGAAGGGCATCATGATATCGACACTCGGGATATCGGGGATATCGAGGACGTGAGGAGAGTCACTCGACACCCGAAACCCTGAGTTAGCGAGGTTTTGATCTGAGCCGTTCGTTTGGGAGCGAACGCGTGTCGCGAGATTTCCCATATCGGGGACTCGGACATCGGAGGACAGAAGGGGAAGTCCTTCAACTTCGTGAGCGGCGAAGTGGCGGAAGACTAGGAGTCATCCATCTGAGGAGGACAGGTGGCAGAGATCGAAAGATCTCGCGAACTCGGAAGTTCACAGGGTGAGAACCCAAGCATTGGGTACTCCAAGTTGCGAAGACGCGAGGAGTGAGAAGAAGGATAGTCGTTGGATCTGGGTCGTAGGAGGACCGTTGGATCGGAAACCCCATCGCCTATCGCACACTCAGGGGTTCGGAGATTGAGAGGGGTCACTTTCGACATTAGAAGTCACGAAGTGCCAAGAGCCGAGGTTCGTGTGGACACGTGGCAGAGCCATAAGGTGAGACCCGCGTGGTTGACGGGTGGACACGCGTTCCCTGGAGAAAGGAGTCAACACTCCGTTGAATTCTCGCATCTCGGGGATTCGCTGGATAAGAGTGGGAAGGCTTGACGCTTCAATTTGCGAGGTTGCGAAAAGCGTCAAGGGAGGAGTTAACCCGACGTTGACCTATCGCGTCTCGGGAGATCGTAACAGGAGGGCACGAGAGTTCGACTCACGAACTCACGAAGGTGCGAGTTGTGAGAGGCGCTAATATTTAAGCCCTAGCCTATGGTTACATGTGGGGAGGGCGCTGACAAGGGAAGGAGCCATAACCGTATCGTCGGTTCGGGTATCGCAAGATTGGAAAGGAAGAGTCGGAAGCTTCGACTCACGAACTCGCGAGATTGCGAGATTTAGTCCAATCTCCCGATTGTAAAGAGGAGATCTCGTGGAGAGTTTGTTGTGGGTACGGATTTCCCGATAGGGAAATAGAAGAGCCTTAGTGTTCTTCGGGCCAGTAGAGAAGAGAAGATCCTGTGAGTGGACGTGCTCTCGAGCGCCCCTGCACCAGCAAGACCTTTGAAGCATCTGGCTATGTTCTAAATTACATTTTTGTTTCTTAAGATAGAATTTACTCTGGTTTTATGTTTAAGATTGAACAATACCTTCTTTTGTATGTGTGCCTTTGATGGTAGTGTTTTTTGTCTAATTTGTCTCCTCGAGGGGCTGTATGAACTTTGAATGTTATCTTCTTTTTTCCAGCATATCATCAGTCATGTTAAGACAGGACTTGGCCATGGATGATATTATGTAAGAAAAATTATATCTTAATATCATTTTGAGCTAATTTTCTATTGAAAAAAAAAGAGGCAAAGGAGGTATTGGGTTTTTATCCTGCCCACTACAATTACTATTACAACCATCTTTTGAAGGTAAACGAGGACAAAATGAGTGCCAATTTATCCCATTCTTTTGTCAAATGATTTTTGTTCACTTATGAGTTTATATTTGGCATGCCAAATGATTCTTGTTCACTTGATGAGTTTATATTTGGCATAGAAGGTGTCAAATTTTGAGTTAGTTTGGATAGAAAATGGGCCAAAGCTTACGATGAGTTGCAAAGAAAGTTACTATAGTCAAAAGGGAGAAAAACATAGCAACTCCAAATTAGCTCCAAATTTGGCTGCGAATTTGGTAGAGGGCTAAAAACTCCTACTCTAACTAAATGTGACAAAAGCAAAAGGCAAACACTTACATTGGTGGAGAAATAAAAGATTCTAACCTGATTTCTGGGACTCGTGTTTCCCTCCCAACAGTTTATAACATAGTAGTTTTTCTCATTTACAAGAATTGGAGTTTCAAATTAGTGGCACAAGGGGGTGGAATAGAGAAAAAAGGTCATTAGAAATCTCCCTGGAGCATCATTGTTTTTGAAAAGGCAAGTGATTCTTCTTCTTCTTCTTTCCTTGTCTTTCTCTTTGTAAGCATTGTCTAAGAAATCATTGTAAAGGGACACAATGAGGTCTAGGACTGAGATTTTATAGTCCCAACCCCTGGTGCACTTCTTGCATAAATAAATGGTTGTTTCAAAACTGAGATTTTATAGTCCCCACACCTAGAGATGCAATTTTGTAAATAAAATGTTGGGTTTATTGTGTAATCAAGACCAAGATTGTTGTGACTAGGGAAATAATAGTTTCAAACAAGTTATTAGTGTTTCCCTCTTCATTGTATATTTCACATGGTATTGTATAAACCAATGGATCTATGCTTACCTTACTCAGTTGGTTCTCTATCTAATGAATGTGTATGTTGGGAAGTAATGTTGAGGCCTCCTCTTCAGCGCATAATTGTTCATTTTCTCTGAGTTATTTGTCTTGCAAAATCAAATCATGGTGCTTTTGGTTCAGAAGATCATTCATATTGTTGAAACCTATTGAATCCCCTTCTTGTGTGGCTTCTTGATCACCCAAAAATATAACTCAAAATATTTGTATTTGTTTAAAATAAATTGCAGAGAAAACACCATGCACCATCATACCCTTGCAATAAATCCAGTCGAAGCTTCGCAGACCAAGTTGTCCTTGTGTGACAAGCATGAATAATAAATTTTGGATAAATTAAGGGTAACTACCCTCTAGTTTGAGGACTCGCTCGAATTTCTAAGCATAGGAAGGTGCTCCTACACATTATGCCCCAACATTGAGACTTTGAGAGAGAAGGGAACAACTCAGGGGACAACAAGTTGCTCTTATCTCTAGGAAATGAAACTATTTATGGCATTCCCTAGATAGATATATTGGGATTCTCTTGCCTATGGATAGTGTTGAAGTTCATGGATTACTTGAAAATTAAGTAATGGATACAATTTGGAAGGAGATATAACTAAAGATCTGAGACAACATATTAAACCTTTCTTGGTTGTTAAGACAATAGTTGTTTTTTTAATAAGCTCTTGATTGTTAATTTAGTTGTACAATCAAGAGATTATTAAAAAAACAACTTTTGTCTTGAATGTTTTTCATACTAGTTGAGGTCATTATTCAACAACAATTTAGCCCTATTCTTCAACAATGATTTGTCCTTGTCGCTTTCATATTTTTTACCTCGTCACAGTGTTTGTAGCAATTTAGGTGAGCAAGTTAAAGAGTGGGTTGGAGAACTCAAATTCCAAACTAGGAGGGGACACCTTCACCCACTAACATTTCTCTAACGTGATTTGCTTTGCAACAAATTTTGTACCCTTTCTCTTACTAACAATCATGGAGTTTTATTTTTGTTTTTGTTTTTAAGGCCCTATGGTGGATATATGACTTCCATGAACATCACAATAGTCATTGATGAAAGACCTTAATATTCTCATTAATGTCCCATAAAATCTTTTATCATGCTTTTTTATTTTTTTATTGACTTTTATTATGTTTATAGACACTCTTGATCATAAGTATGAAGCACATCAAATGAAAACTTAGTACATATTACCTTTCTCTCACTAACAATCATGGAGTACCATTTTTTTTATTTTATTTTTTTCTTGAAGGGGTCATATGGTGGATCTATGACTTCCATGAGCATTACACTAGTCATTGACCAGATACCTTAATATTCCAATCAATGTCCAAAACAATCTTTGAATTCCATGAGCATTACAATAGTCATTGACCAGATACCTTAATATTCCAATCAATGTCCAAAACAATCTTTATCATCAAGAGACTTCTCTTTTTATTTTTTGATTGGCTTTTGTTATATGTAAGTACACTTAGTCATAGGTATATGAAGCACATCGAAATAAAACTTAGTACATGTTAATTTGTACGCTGTTATTTTTTCTTCAATGCAATATAAACTGGAAAAAAAAAATGTTTACCAAAAAAGAATAACAAATTATCTAGTGATCCACCTCGATTGGGTGATAGGGAGGCACATCACATCAACTGAGGCGCTTCGGGACCTACCGCCACATGGCTCCCTGATGGCCCCCACGTCTACCAAGATCCTCGACCTCTATCACCTCCATCTAATGTCTAAGCTCCCTTTTTTATTGCCCATAGTGCAAGCATACTCACCTCACGCAACATTCATTTGTTTCGTCTTGGTTCAACTCTTATGTAATCCTCTACACTCAATGCTAGTAATGGCGTCGCATGACACCAGTCTGTCTCTCCCTCGATTGCATTCTCCTCTGGTTGATTATTACCGTGACTCTCCACTCTGCCCAGTTTCTGCTCGTCATTTGCGTATTTCCATAATCGTCCTCCCTCGTCCCCTGGTCTACACTGTCACCTTTCTCACTACTCTCCATACTATTGCTGCTCTCCACACCTTCACTGCAACCATTCTCTTACTCTCACCTTGCCCTTGCCCTTGCCCTCACATTCATTCAATGCCTCAAGGTTCCTAGCGCCAACGCCCATGCAGCCGCAAAGGTGGCTCCTTGGCTCGTCAAATCCAGACCATTGTTGAACAAGCAATATAAATCGATGAGCCTCACACCCCGCCCAAGATACAAGTTGAATTGGACCTGGCAGAAGCGGATGCCCGAGTTCTATGGCACTTCATCGGCAATGAAGTTGTGGATGCGAATATTGGCTCATGGGTTCCTGACCTTGTTTCATATTGTGCCAGAGCCACTAGAGCCACTCTCTACTCAAAAATGACAGCCTGTATTGGATTCTCAAGACTCTCATGGGCAAAGTCCTCGTGGAAAGGAACAAAGCCCACCAAGAGATTCTCCTACAGCTAGATGACATCCAAAGTCAATTCAGGCAAATGGACCACAAGATAAATATGATTGCAGGCAAAGATGTTGGACTGGACTTTATTAGCATGGATCTTCCTCAACAACAAGGATCTCCTTCTGCGAGGATCATCGGTCTGCCAACTTGATTTATCATGCTCTCTATGCTAGTTTTTTTGTCTATCATTTCCAGGGGTTTGGAGGTGTTTTCCCCACCTCTTGTTCGTTATCATGCTAAAACTAGAAATCTTATCGACCCCTATGGTACTAGCTATGTTTTCGAGCTCTGCAATTTACTGTTTTTTTTCTTTTAAGAACAAGAGGGAAGTACAAACTGCTTCTATGTTGCTGGTCTCGTTTCCCTAACAACGGGCCAACAACACATTTTTGTAAATTCTCTTTTTCAGTTATAGAATGAGGAATAAATAACTTAGAAAAAAAAACAAATTATCTAGTGATCTTTTATAAATAGACGATTTATTTATTTAAGATACAATTACTTTAATCCATTGAATGAAAAATCAAAGAATACTCCTTTGGTGTTTTTTCATGTGGTATATCATAATTCTATATGTTCACTAAGTTAATTAGTACATTTCCACATAAAACTCTTGTTCGATAACTCTTATGCCTTTCAATAATGAGAAAGAATTGCTCGACCAAAGTGAGAGGTTAGTAAGGCCGCTCGACTGTTCCCCAAACGCTGGGATGCCTTTCAATAAAAATAAGGCTAATAAACTCCTACATTTAATGGTATTGTTTTCCTTCCTCGTGTAACAATATTAAAAAAAGAAAATATTGAGTACATGTTTTTGGTTTTACTTCACTAACATGTGCCTTTTGTARGTATTTAGTCCTTGCCTTGTCATCTATTTGGCATAGATGTTAAAATCTTGTATTATTATAACCAACTCATATTTTTTTGAAAATAAATAGAAAATTAATTACACCAAAAAGCCTACATTGAGCTACTTACCCTACAATCTAACCAAAACAAGTGTAATAATTTAAATTTAAATAACCAAAACAGTGTAATAATTTATACCAAATAAAATAAAACGTTGTTTTTGAAGGTGTACTGAAATTTATATGACACTGCCACACATACTTGTTCATTCAATTTTATTTTTTAATCCATTTGTTAAAACCACTAATTTATGTTGGTCGTAGATTGTAACCTTCGGCAAAGTGCCCACTGTCATTATAATTTTCAAAGCGATTTACAGATAAGGAGGAACAAGCACAGTCAAATACCAGTCTAACCTGTTCACAGCTTTTCAGCTTATACCAGTCTATCTTGTTAAGTGAAACAGGGGCTGCCCCTATTGAAGCAATTGCTATGGTGCGAGTCATAAGGTATTTGAAAAAAATTGAGCAAATGGAAGAGGGCAGATGGCCTAAGGTTGTGTTTAGTGACAGATTGTGCAAAAGAAAGNGCTATGGTGCGAGTCATAAGGTATTTGAAAAAAATTGAGCAAATGGAAGAGGGCAGATGGCCTAAGGTTGTGTTTAGTGACAGATTGTGCAAAAGAAAGAAGACTTGGATGCGGCAAAATAACAAATGGTTCAGTAGATGGGGCATTTGCTTGAGCATGTGTCCTACAAAGAGTAAAGAGATAAAAACTTTTGTTATGGATAAGTTCCACAAATGTACTTGGGAGAAAGAGCTAGGGAGAAAGAAGAAGCACTACATTGAAGAGTTTAACCCCACTCATAACCATCAGCAAAAGGCGTACATAGGGGCCAATATTTCTTGGAGATCTAAAATTCGTATTGTTCAATTAAGGATTAATTCTCATCAACTCCGTTGTGAAACAGTGCGCTGGAAAAGGCCAAAAGAAAGGTGGGAAGAAAGAGTATGTATTTTGTGCTCATCCGGAAAAGTGGAAACAGAAAAACATTTCATTTTAGAATGTGAGGCCCTCAAAGACAGCAGGGAAAATTATGCAGGTATTCTGGCAGCTAATTCTTAGGATAATCTATTCAGCAAAGAGTTTGTTGAGAAGTTGGGAACGATTATTGTAAAACTTCACAGGAAAAGAGCCGAATACAAAAGCCAGATGAAAAAACAATCTGTCCCATAGGCTATTTTTAGCCTCATGGACGTTAAAAATACTTTTTTTCTTTCTTTCTTTCAAATAAACGGAAGTGACAAGAATACAAGCTACTCCCGTCATCGTACACAATGGATTTCATGACAAAAGGTGCATTTTTGCACATCATATATGATTGCCAACTTTTAATCTCTGTCAAATATGAATGAATAAACTTAATCCAATTTGCTCCACTGTATGAGAACGTTCACTTTCAGCGTCCGTTTAACCAGAGAGGGCTATTTAAAGAACGGCATCTTCACAAGAAGAATACTTCGTCTTTGAATTGGCAGTTATGGCCTGGTTAAACTGACAATGCAAGATTATTATTTATATTAAGAAGAAAACCTAGAATAGAATGGATAACTGAAAATTTTATGCTTGTTCCTGAATATTATTATTGTAAAGAACTATACATGAGGGGGGTATAAATAAATTATGGCTCCTGAGCAGCCTGCTTCTAAAGAAAAGAGATTATCTCCGAGTGAAATGCTTACAGATTTATTAATACAACCAGATGGGTAATTTATTAACCCTTTGAGGAACTAGGGCGTGCATCCTAAAAGGACATCTGACTATCCAAGTCAATGCTCCTCCAAGTATATCGAGTGAGATGCAGCAAGCAGAGCAGCTCCAATACCTGAGCCATCCTTTGAATGATCTATAACCACACTTTCTGAGATCTTGGTTCCAAGCAATTCTGTAACTGCATTTTGCAGATATTCTCTGAAGAGGGGGTAGTGTTCATAAAGCCCCCCATCCATTGCAACAACGGTCCTCTTTTTCCCTGCAGCTTCATTTACATGATCCCTCCCAATCTTTTTCAATATTCCAACAACCCCAGCTCCCGCCAAACGAGCACCGCGTTCTGCTACAGTGCGGCAAAGTTCAACAACAATTTTTCGAGTACTCAATGAAGAGTATGGAATCTGAAAGGCATGTAGAAAGGACACAAATCAACATATTTTACATTAAAACTATGAATCCAATAGAAAACCAATTTTAATTGCATAAGAAAAGCAAGCGCTGTTTGTATGTGCAAAGGTGCGTCTGAGTAACAGTGCATGAAATCTAGATGATGCCTGTGGGTGTGTATGATGATGCAAAGGACACTAGCACATAACCATCTATACCCAGGTATGATATGCACCATGAGGTTGTGAAGCTCAAGAATGCATATCTTGAATTCCCATAATTGGTCAAAGTATTAAATATTGGAAATCAAAATATGCAACACCTCGAGGTGCATATCAGACCTAGGTTTAGATGGGTTTCTGCTAATTTTTTAAGTATTCACAAGGAAAGTATGCAATTTTGAATTCAACATGACACACAGAAAAACGTACCCCCAAGACATCCTTCAATATTCTTCCAGTGACTTTGAAATCAGAAGAGGTGTCACTATGCATAGCAGATATATCTGGAGTCCTATACATTCCAAAGATGAAGGCAATGCAAAAATTAAAAAATCAGTTGTTAATAATCAAAAGTGTTCTCCAATTGATATCCAACCATGTTGCTAATATTGAACGTAACAAATTTGAAATTACATATTAGACTACAAGCATATAGATATAAATATGGACTTTGTAGAAACAAAGTGTTCTTTTACTAAAGAAAACAAAATTTAAATTCACTCGTGAGGCATGAGAATTACTGTTCAGTTTAGGTAGTAGTATACCATAACCTATTCTACAAAAATGGTTACTCTCTTTTAAGAATATTAAAACCAAAGTGGCCAAAAGCAAGGTTGTAGATGAGCTATCAAGTTTGAGTGCAAGGGTGGCATTTCAAAATATGATCTTGATGCCCATACAAATAGGGTATTCCTTTTTATCAGGGCCGGCAAAGACAAACTAATGGGCTTTTACCATTCACTCCCTTGTTACCCCTTGAAAATGCATGGTTCATTTTGCAATTTCATGGACCTTTCTTTTGTGACCAGACACAACCCCAAAAAAGGAACACCCTAAATTTACAAGAGGTTTAGAGTATGACATGTGGTATGAAAATGCCCAGAGGAGCAAAACCCCCTATCATGGAGGAAGTGTGGAGAATGAAATGTGGTAAAGAAAGAAGATAAGGATGGAACACCTTGCTTAGAACGATAACATGTGACATTGAAGGCATTTGGATGGTCAAATAAGAGTCATTTAATGAGCATTCCACTCCAAGGGTAAAAAGATGAACATTTGGTTGTTTGATCATGAATATACCCACTTTAAGAGAGATGTTTTGTGCAAGAAGACATTTAAAGCATACTAAAGTGACTTTATGGGGCATTACACATTATTCAAGGCATATTCCACATATTTAGAGGCATTTTTCCCTTTTGAAGAAAAGTTTTGTGGGTAAGGACACATTATTGTTTTGTATATTTGGAGGCATATTTCACCTTTTGAGGTTTTGGGGGTAAAGACACATTGTTCGAGGCCTTTTCTCTATATTTGGAGACATATTTCACCTTTGAGGGATTCAAGGTGAGAACACTTTGTTTGAGGCAGTTTCTACGTATTTGGAGGAATGATATTTGCATAAGATGCCATGCGGCATTGTTGACATGGTTAAACCCTCAAATGGACAATAAATGCATGTTTTAAAAGGATCACAAAATAGAAAGATGACAAGTCGCAATATGGACCTATTTCATTAACTCAAAAGGCAAACTCAAGGAGAATTTTGGGGGCCTTCTAGAAAGAAATATTATTTTATGAATTAGGGTTTGATTTGAAGAATATAAATAGGGGAGAGATTCATTTTCTGAAGGCATGGATGGAAGTACGGTCGACCCTCTCCAAGCTTAGTTGAAGATCTCTTGGAAAGAAGAAGTTAAGGGGCATTTCAATTTGAGGTTCTTCATATTTCTTTTATTTTTATTGGGTTGATTTGATGGCCAAAATTACTTGTACAAATCTGCTAATATAATCTTTGAATGGCAGGTTTGCTCCAGTAAGAAGCCATTAGGGTTGATGTGAAACCCTCCCTTTGTCTTGTTGTAATCATTGTGCTTATTAAAGGATATTTTCTATTGTAATTCTTGGGTAGGATTGTTCACTCTATTCTTTAAGGGCTGCCCTAGCTAGGGTTTAAGGTTAAGTGTGGCACATTTAGGCCCTCTTGATCTTGTGGTGAAATCACACTTGAAGAAGGAAGTATTATTGGTTGTTTAATCAATAAGAAGAATTTCCTATTTTTTCTACTTCATTTATGGTTTCTCTTATCACACAAACTCACACTTATTAAGATAAAGTCCTAAAGCTCAAGTGTTGTTTGAGTGCAACTAAGAGAGGCCACTGTCACCTCACCAACCCTCTTCTTCACTTCAGGCAAACTCTTCTCTGGCTCAAGGGGGGCTTTCCTAAGATAAGATTGCTAGGATTTAGGGCAATGAGTTTCAAGGTGATATGAAGAGTAAATCCTGCAAAATGTTTTTTTGAAAAGATTAAGAGAAAAAATGATGGGAGGACCGAAAACTAGTGCCTTTCCATTGGGCATATGGGGTCAACTAAGGCTCCTCATATAGGAATTACAAGTCGAACTAAAATGATAACTAAGGTTGTCCACTACAAACCCTAATAAATCACCCTAGTAGCTCAACAAGTTTCAAGAAGATCAAGGGGAAGATTCTCCACTATAATTCCTCCAAAGTATTTGCAAAGGGATCTATCAAGGATGGTAGAAGAGGGTGCACCACCACCACTAGAGAAGTACACCACATTTACAGCCATTCAAGATAAAATACCACGAGGAAATGAAGAGACCACTTGCTCATCAAATCACACACAAAGCCATTTGTCCATTGAGCATCCATTCATTAAGAAGCATCCACATAATAAAATCTTCACGAGAGTGCTCTAGCTAGCCATCCACAAAGAAGAAGATAAAAGTCTCCAACAAATTTTCAGAAATGCTAAGGGATTTCTCCCCCAATCCAACCATGAGTACAAACAAGGAAGTGCATCCTCTATTTATAGAGTGATGTTCAACTTCCTTTACAATAAAATATTAATATTTCATGAGCTAACCTAAATTCTAGCCTATGAAGGAGTAAAACACCCTCTTCCTCAAACTAACTAATCAAAACTACAATAAAATAATGTGGTCAAGTCACATGTACAAGAACATCCCAAAAAGAGGGACATCTCCACGAATGAGGGAAAGAAGTGGCTTCAAGGTGCAACGTCCAGCCTCCAAAGGCCCTCTAAAAGGTATATCCTCCATGACATCTTCAAAAAATGTTAGCAGACCCTCTAAGCTTCCTCCAAATGTGGACTTGTGGGCTTCCCAAGGCACACTTCTCCAAGGTGAAAAGGCCCAATTAGGAAACAAATATAGCCCTCAAAGGTGGATGATTCCTCCAATGTGGAACGTCTCACTCCATAGTGCCCTTTGACCATGCAAGGAACTATTTGGCTGCCACTTGTCCTCGTCACATAGGCTGTTCCTCAAAATCTGTTGTGGTTCACTATGCTGGATCTCCCTTATGCTGAGCATTCTCCTTAATGTATGGGTTCATCTTCCAATAGGACTCCAGCAATAGATTTCATCAATAAATAATAAATTCCCCAAACAGTGGAGTGCCCCTCCCCTTTGGCACCTTCAATCATGTAAGGAAAACCCCAAGTCATCTTCCATAAATCAAATGTGAGTAAACTTCCAAGTCTTCTTCCAAAGTGGACGCCGTGGCTTCTAAAGTGAAAAAGGTCCTCCAAAGTCGTGAAATAAACCCTTAAGAACATCTCCACAAGTGAAGTGTGAAGTCTTCAAGGCATATCAATCTTCATCAAATGTGCAATGGAAGGCTCCTGGCTTCCCTCAAGTGGACTCATGACTTCCAAGGTGAACATTCTCCAAACGTATTAGGATTTTGATCAAGCAAACTTCATAAAACAGCATGAGTTGACTTGCTTTAACTGGGATATCTTCCCACCTTAAGGAGTCAAAATCCCTTTGAATGCTCAACTCAAAATGTACAACTCCTTGAGGGCGCCTTCCCCAAAACCTCTATAATAGAGTAACCTCATGCTGTACGTTCCTTCAATTGATCCAACGAATTGCTTGATATTGTGCATCTTACATAGCCTTGTGCATGGAGTGGCCAGCAGGCTGTCACAAGATCCCTCTAAAGTGAGACGATCTTAAAGCATTCACACAAAAAACCTTTAAGAATGGACCATTCCAAGTGAATTGCTGCCCTCATTCATTGAGTCAGATAAAGGGGCCTATGTTCTGGGTTCCTTCTTATCTAGATCACTGGAGATCAGCATGAATAAAACTGAGGCAAGACAGAATTTCTGTATGCTGAGGATAAGGTCAGGATCAAGTGCACCTCCTTCAACAGTTGAAACAACGTTTCTATAGAGAAAGGACTTGCTGCAATTTCGTCCTTATTGGATCAAAGGAGCATTCTGCTAGCTTCCAGGCTTAAAGTATTACTGTAAACAGTTGCTTTATGCCTGCTACAGCCAACAACTCTGCCCCTAAGTCTGCTACAAGAAAAGATAAAGAATGCTGGGAAAATACCAAGGGAATCCACCCTACTGCCACCTCAGAGATGTCGAAAAAAATGTTTAGGAAAAGGTTTTGACATATGTGCCACAACAGCAGCCCTCAGTATCTCAGATCGATAGGCATGCCAATTGTGTCCTCTGTTCCTGTAGTATCGGCACTGAAAAATACTCAGGTCAAAACCATCCCCCAACAGACTTATTGGTGGAATGAGACAATTCCTATCTATACTGCTGCTAGTGAATCTGAATCTGTTGGTGTATGAATCAAGATCCCCTAGGGTATCAAGCTCTTGTAAGAACCACACTTGGATGGTTAGATGAAGACAGGAAAACTTGAGCCATTGGTTCAACTGCAAAACTTTCCTCTATTCCTTGAAATGCATCAAATGTTGATATCTGTGCTTCGGCATTTAAATATCTCTGCTTCTTCAGACTGTCATCTTCACATCTCGTTGAAAGATATGCCTTTGATTCCCAACACTCTAAGTCTTTAGTGGGTTTGACTTTAAATGTATTTCTCCTGTCTTCTTCAAAGCTGCAACCTCCTGGACAAGTTTTACCAGTGGTTGGTAGAGAATGACTAAACCAATATGATAGCCATGAATATACATGCTTTACACCATGACACCATAAAGGGGTTCCCCCATACCACAAAACAATTTAGTGTGATACAAATCACACTGAAATCCCTGTACAAAATGGTGGATAACAATTTCATATGTGGTTGTCCTTTAATTATCCATGGTTGCACATTATTACTTGACAAATTTGTAATTCTTGTGAGAAGCATCTTTGGAAGGGCCCGCCCTTTAATTTTCTGCATATTGAAGTAGATCCATGTGGTTGGTTAGAGCATGTTTATAATAACCTAAATATGCCTCCTTCCATACTGTTCGAACCCTCTTGATTGTTGATCCTGACTCCATCAGCCAATTGGATAGGCATTGATCTAGGCAATCCAGCATCCCTTAAATTCTAAAGAACATTTTAAACAATCTTTTCTAGGGTTTTCCCCCTTGTGTCAGAAAAGAACCACCCTAAACTTTAAAGTGAAAGGAAGAGTTGTTGTAGTGATAGTGGGAAACCTTCATAAGTGCCTCTAGGGTTGCACTTTGATGAGCTCTTCTTGAAGCTCATTTGGCGACTCCACTTCTGGAAAGTTCCCTTTCCCTTCCCTCCATTTTTGATGAACATTAAGTTCATCTGGCGACTCCATTAAACAACATCCCGGATAATGGAACCATGGCATCACGGGATTTACCGTGGGCTTTCCACAAGGTATACCATTCTCTCAATGTTCAAAATATCCCTGGATACCCGAACCTTTGCCCTGTAGGGTGGAGGGAAATTTGCCCAAATTTGATGGTGACCCAACTCTAGCAGTCACCCATGTTGTGAACTATATGAGGTATGCTTCAAGTATAGATGTAATGCATGAGGATGTACTAATGAAAATCTTTGTAACTTCTCTGGACTCGAGTCAAAGGAAGTGGCTTGCAGACTCATGTGATCCGAAAAGTATCCGGTCTTCTACAAAGCTTGTTGAAGAATTTCTCAGGTATTGGGGGCCAACTACTTAGGATTCGCATACTACTCTCCAAGAGCTCAAAGATGCCCTTTACAGAGAAGGTTTTCTGGTGGATGACGAGAGAACAGTTGAAGAGTGTGAAGTTGAAGAAGAGTATCACCCACCACCTGTAGAAGAGATGCTTGAAGAACATATCCATGAAGAAAGTTGTCAAGAAGATCTCGATGATGAAGACCTTAATGAAACATCGGTGTCCATTTTCTCTCCTGATGAAGGTGAAGTTGTCCATCCTTGCCTTCCCCCTGCACATGAAGATGGAAAAATAGTTAGCTTCAATGATATAGATGATCTCGTGGAAGACCCCTCTGACGTGGTTGACCAACACATTGATAATTTCATACATGTTGGGAGGCGTAGATGGGATGTGGTTTGTTTCACTTTTGATAAAGATCCCATTTACGACGTTGAAGGTAATTCTCAAGCAAAAGGGGTTAAGTCGTCGTCTTCAGAGGACTAGTCTTCATGCACATATGATTCAGATGCTTGCCATCCTGGTAATGATATGATCACAGATTTGTTTCAAAATGATTCGTCGCAGCATACTCATGAAGATTTCCAACCACCTTCATGCTTAGATCTTCATGGATACTAGGTCGTGACCAACCTAGAGCGCTCAAAAGCTCACTCTACAAAGCGATAGTATTTTCATCTTAAAGATTTTTTCAATGATTCGTGGATGAAGAGGCGACGTCTTTCTTTCTCCAAACATGAGAGTCCCTCACCTCTTTTCTTCTTCTCTAAGGTATCATCAGGCTTTCTTGGGATCTATCATCTCTTCTCAGTCTTCGGGTAGCAGTGGTATGCTAAGGGAGGATGAAGACAAGCCATTTTCCTTACAGGGTAGCTCTCTTCAGGGATGGATTGATCATGCTTGTGGCCATTCTCTCCAGCAGGATTTCCTCCCTCCCACCCATCTCCATGAGTTTCATTTCATGGTTGATTATATGTCTATTTATGCTCATGATTATTATGTGCTCAAATCATCTTTGTGGTATTACATGATTAAGCACAAGGGGAGATACCTTGATGAAATAATGGACAAGTGGTTGCACTGGTTGTATGACTTCACCTGATGTCACCTATCGCTCGATCTTTAGGGCCTTAGAGCCCCAGTAAGTAGGTAGGTCATTTTGATTTCTTGCATACCACATGTTGATTGCTCAAGGTAGCTTAGTTGCATTTCATTTTTCATTTTTCTCTACTTGCATATTGCTTTCATCATATTACATGTTTAGTTTAGAATTTTTTGAAAAAAATGCAAAAAAAAAATTTCTAGATTAGTTGTCATTTTTGGTTTTGTTACATATGGACGAAGGGTGATAGAACCACCCTGGATTTTACAGTTTTATGTTTCAGTGTAGGCACAAGTCCACCAGGAGATGTTGCGGTTCTCATGCACTTTACAGCGAGTACATGTCCCCAAGTAGGAGCCAGATGCTATCCCCAACTCCTAGGGATAACTAAGGAGATGATGTCTCAAGGCCCTCAGGGTGTAGACATGGAGTACCGAGAGACAGCTTGACCAGCAGTGTCCTCTTACACAAATAGAGACCCGCTTCACCACCACAGTTCTAGGCTCATCATGAGCATATCCACCACACCAGATTGCTTCCGAAGGACATTGAATCTTGCTCCATGAGGTACAAGCCAGGTATTATGGTGAGTGTCATTTCAATATTTGAGGCATTTGGGTTTGTTGCATTTATAACTGCTTTGATTATCTAACGTCTGCTTGGACAGTATGCCCTTTTCCCTGTTTCACCTAGGTGGTTGACTTTGTGCCCTAGTAAGTAGTCACCCTTAGGGATTGGTTTGCTACTGGGAGGTCCCCTTGACGAGTCATCGTGCCATTCCCGACCATACTTGTCACTTTCCACACTTCGTCGCCCCATCTCCTTATCTTTTGGGTTTTCGGGTGTACTGACTCAAGAAGGGTTTGTCCCTCATTTTATGGGAAAAAGGGGTTGAAGGCCCGGAGGGGAGATAGCTGGAAAAAGATAAAAGCCATATTATGAACCTTCCAGATGCTCGCCCAAAGAGGTCTTGAGAGCAATGAAACGTTTCTCCTAAAAAATCAAAGACCTGCAAAAGCAAACACAACATAAATGTCCCACTTGATTGAGGGGTTTACACAAAGTGCATTACAAGCTAGACTATACCCCCATGGCACTATGTGTACTTCTCCCTTCAAGTGACACTTTGGTACTGCCCCCCAAGCTAATCGATTCACCCTAGGGAGTACCCAATGTTTGGACCTTAATTAATTAATGGCAATGAATGGGCTTGGAAAAAGGAGGCATTGAAAACGAAGGTGCAACACACCCTCTACAAAGGCACCCATAAATGAGGCACTACAATCCCTTGTATGTCATGAACCCCATGCCCAAGAGTCTTGCCCCCATCCATATCATCTTTTCCACATGTCTTAGAAAGGGGTCCCACTCGAGAACACTCCTTGACCTAGGGGACGATTCACCCAATAGGTCACCTTGTCAACCCTCCCATACCCAAACTTGGCAAGTTACATAGGGTCTTTGAGCACTTGTTTATTTTGATGAGGTGGTTTTTGATGCACATGCTTAGATGGCTCTTTTATTGACTTGATTTACTCGTCATGATGCATTTGACTTGAGATCCTTGGAGAGCATATTCATTGTCTTTGCAGGACCTTGTTTGGTGGACAAATTTGGAAGAACAAGCCTAGCTTGGGCTTTCTTGGGGCTTGAAACCCATCGGTTGGATACCATGGCCAACACTCTGGATGATGATGATAGCCTTTGGAAGCTTGAGAGATGCCTTGGAGGACCTCACCCATGCCCCTACTAGCCCAACGTTTTTCCTTTGGAGGCCAAAACATCATACTTTGAGGGCTTGACGTCATGCATGGGTTAGGGTTTGGTGATGAAGGAACACATGGCATCATTGTATGAGGACGCCTTGACTTGGTGGAGAGAGGGCCCTAGTGCCTTGGAAGAAGGCCTTTGGAGGCCCAACGTTTCATCCCCAACCTCAACGACTTGCCAAAAATGCCAAAACGTTGCCCTAAAGGGGTGACGTCATGCTTTTTCTAGGGTTTCTATTGTGCAAAATCAAATTTTAAATTGTAAAGGGGCAAAGTAAGGGTTGTTGTCCCCTTACATTGTGGTTTACCCTAAGTTTTGTGGACAAACTCTTATTAGAGGTTTTTGTATAAATAGAGATTATTCCTATCTCATTTTATTGTAACTCTCCCTCTTGTGGGAGGATACTTGGCTGAAATTTGTGCCCCTCTTGGGAAAATTCTCTCTCTCTCTCTCTCTTGTGACATGGTTTCTATCTTGTCTAATGAAGTGAAGCGGTGCTCTACTCTTGGAGGCTCTTTCTCTTTGCTTTGGTGATGAAAAATGCTTGGTAACTAGGGTTTTGTCTTGGCATTTCTTGGAATTGGTAAGGAAAATCTGCACTTTGTTAGGTTTCTTTCTTGTTCCATGCTTGTTATTGGCTAGATCCTTGGAGGAGTATAAGGATTTACAACCTCCACCAATTTTTATCATTCTTGTTTGTTGAAAAGGATATTGCAAAGGTTGCTAGGAGGAGTAAAAGGGTTTACACCCTCCTAGACTTTACCTTGTTAGGGTTGCTATCTCAAGAGAGTAAAAGGGCTTACACCCCTTGAGATTTAGTAGTCCTAACCTACTACAAGAAGACTCCACAACCCATTTGGAAAGGCACTAATATTTTATTGCAATGGAGAAATAAATTGTTTGCATTGGTAAACATGATTTTGAGAGCTATTGGATTTGTTCAAGTTGGATTATTTTCTAAATGTTATGAGCATTCTTGTTCCCTAAGGGCGTCCTCTTTTAGCCAAGCAATTTGCTGTTGTAACTAAATTAAAGATACAGCCATTAGGGCTGTAGCAAATCATTCTCTTTTTTATTCATAACTCACGTTTCAACCGTCAGAATTTTCTAGCAAGCTGCCATAATACTCTACTAATCTCAACGCACTTTTTGGGTGGTTTACTTGTACTTTTTGTGGGTTGAAATCTTCTGCTGTAGCAATAGTTTGCTACAGCCATAAGGCTGATAATATATCTCTGCAATACTTGTTTACAACAGCCTTGTTTTGTTGCTAAAGTCTTATGCTTTCATACTTGAGTTATTCTAGTACTTGCTAGCTTATCTCTTGCATCATTTACTAGACTTTTAGCATCTTATGAGCAGATTTTAACTATCAGCTATTTGCTGATATATATTCTTGTTGACTGCTGCAAATAGGGACAGCAAGCTTAACTTGCTTGTCCATTGGATTATTTAGCTTGTGTCTTGTCTTTTCTTGTGTCTCGGGCAGGTACAACCATCTCCCGCAGGTACTCAAACACTTGGCAACCATAAACCACCTCCGAAGCTCTTTGTCAAGCCACTCTCCATTTAGCAACTTGACCTATAGGGGCATCCATTCATAAGTATCACTTTCCATCTCATTTTCCCCTAGGGTCACCCGAGATTACCGCCTTGTGTTGGATTTATCCTTCACTAAAGCGAGGGGAGGATTTACTTGAGGTGACAATGGGTAAACTCTCCCACCGTTATCACCATCCAGTGGATTGGGTCGAGCTTTGCCCAACCTACAGTTTCTGCGATAACAGGTAGCAAAGGCTCTGTAGCATTGAGAACCTATGGAGTTCCCTGAAACTGAGAACATGTACGCCTTATATCTGTTGGATCGCCCACCAAGGTGCCTACTGCCTGGAGAGTCTGACATGCCCAACATGGAACTGTGGCAGGGGAATCTGCAGCCTCTGCTGGATCTGTTGCAATTCCTTCATCATCACTTTCCGTGTCTGAAGAAGAGAAAGCAGCGTCCTCATCATCAAGATATGGCGTTGGTGGATCATCAGTGGAAGCATCAACAAAATTGACTATAAACAATGGATTGCTGATAGAATGAGAATCATCATAAGAGAAGCTTGAATAGCTCTATTCAAAACGAACACTCCTTTGAATAAACAACTTATCAACGGTAGGGTTGAGAAGTCGATAACCCTTAACACCATCAAGATATCCCATGAAGATGCAAGACTAGCTATGTGGTTCCAATACCTTGTGTTTCTCTGTAGGAATGTGAGCCCATGCTCGAGAACCAAACACTTTAAAGTGCTTGATTATTGGTTTTTGACTGCTCAATGCTTTGAAAAGAGTGACTCCCTTCAACACTTTGTGAGGAACCTTGTTTTGGATATAGCGGACGCAATTAATGGCTTCTACCCAGAACTTTACGCAGAATTTTAATGGCCTTTGTGAACTACTTCTCTGCAAGGGATTTAAATTCTTGAAATTGTTCCAAGACCTCTAAAATTTTCTTGGGAAAAAACGTTTGGGTATGCCTTGAGCAATCATCAATGAAAGTCAAAACATATTTGGCTCTGCTCAAGGATGGATGAGGAAATGAACCCAACAGATTGTTGTGAACAAGTGCCATCACTTGAGATGCTCTCCACACTTTGCCTTTGTCAAACTTTTCCTCCAAATGCTTGCCAAGTATGCATCCTTGGCAGATTCCATCGAAAAATCAAACATCTGGCAAACTTGTCAGCATGCCCTGCTTACTAAGCTACCACAAATAGAGGTAGTTGAGGTGATGAAAACATTCATGCCATGATCTCCTTAACTCGTCAAAATCAATGAGAAGTATAGCAGACGAAGTCTTGGGGATGAAGTTGGAAAATAAGTACACTCTAGACTAATGATCAACTTCCCAACAACAACAATAGCTCCACTTGTCATCTCACTAATGACCACAGAGTCGGGTGTGAATTCCACTCACCTGCCTGTGCCAAAATGTGTGATCTAATAGATCGAAAGAAGATTTGTTGACAAGGAGGGATAGTAGGCGTAGCACAAGGCTCCAAAGATGCAAAGTCATCATGTGATGAAGCCATGTGGTGTGAAGCACCTGAGTCAAGTAACCAAGAAGATGGTGGAGATGCCACTGCTACAAGTGCATGAGGCTAGTCCTTTCTCCCGTTGTTTTCCTGTGCCTTAGAGGACTTCTCAGCCAATGAACTTTGATTAACAGAATCATGCAGCTTGATATTATTCTTCTCGAGAAGATGAGTAAGATAATCAATCTGCTTCTTCAAGCACTTGCATTCATCATGCTCGTGTGTATTGCAGTAGGCACACTTGACCTTCTCAAACTTGGGATTTTTAGCTATTAAACGAGAGGTCTCATGAGCATATTTAGATTTCTACTCTATGTCCTTATTTTCTCTGTTGTTATGTTTCTACATGTTGCTAGATGCCTTTGAATCTTTTGTGCCCTAATTTGCACCAAGGGCGCGAACCTTTGAAGTCTTCAAGGTGCCCATTTGAACAAGTTTGTCTTTCTCCCTTGTCAATTCTCTAGCAAAGTTGTCAAGAGTCGACATTTTCCAAGTAGCTCCAAGCACATTCTTGGTAGCATGGAAGGTGGAAACAAAAATAGAGTAGTCAAGACCAAGTTTTGCAAGAATGGACAGAACAAGTTGTTCGTCCTCCTCAATTTCACACAACTTGAGCTACAACCTCAGTGATTTAAACTTGGTGAAGAAAACCTAGATAGTGTCAAAGTTGTTCATGATCAAACTGATGAGCTCATTCTCCAGCTAATGACCTCTCAATACATCCCGCTTCCCAAAGAGTTCTTGCGTGGTCTAGACTTCATTGGGTGATTTTTCATATTCAATGTGGAAGAGAAGGTGGGGAGTTATAGAGAGACATAGTAATCCATAAGCTTCATCACACATGTTAAACCATTTTGTCTTTTCAGCATCAACTATGTGTTCAAATTTGGCTCCTATAATCTTTTGCTCCTCAAAAGGATCTATGCATTTGACTTCCACTCATGATAATTAAATGGTGTGAGATAGGGAACTGTGATTTGATCCATCGCTTTTAGAATTCGTGTTGTTGTAGAACAGAGCTCTGAATTTGAAATTTTCAACAGCTACAGGTGATCCATCGCAGACTAATGATTCGTACACATTAAAGCCACGAAGAGCGGCTAAACAAGGCATTCTATAACTCAACAAAAGGCGCATATTAGACCACGTATATTCTATAGAACAAAGTCTTCAGTGGCTAAAGGAAGGTGACATTTCAAGCAACGAAATTGACCCAAACTTGTGCATGTAAATCCACCAAGATGTGTGTGCACCAACAAATCAAGTCACATGCAAAAACCCCCCTAGAATCTAATTTTATCTTCCAACAAAACTCCCCTTTAGATTATCTTAGGCTCTGATACCATGTGAGATTTGGCTATTGAACCAAGATCTATAGCTTGGCTATGGAGCCACCCAAGAAGCAGAGCCTAAAGAGAAGAATCGAAGATCAAGAAGGGAAAAACGTTGATTTGTATAAGTATTGCCAATGCTCATTAATCAACTAATCCCTTAAAACAATGAAGGTCAAAGTAATACAAATATCATACCTGCTAGGGCAAGATTCAAGAAAGAAGGCCATGCAATGGCATGCCATGGATCTTGCCTCAAAGCAAGGGAAATGCAAATAGCTAAGTGAAGCTTCATTGTTGCATGTGCATTAAAGCGCTAAAGCTGGACTGAAGTAAACTAAAGCAAACAACTAGCTAGACAAGAATAGCAAGTGCATTGTATGCTAGCAAGATGCATGCAATACGCTCACTAATATTGTTGCAATTTCCTAGTTAGAGTTGTTCACTCTATCCTTTGAGGACTGCCCTAGCTAGTGTGGAAGGTTAAGTGTGGCATGTTTAAGCACTCTTGATATTGTAGTGAAATCACACTTGAAGAATGATGTATTGTTGGATGTTCGTTCAATAAGAAGGTTGTCTTACTTTGTCTACTTCATTTATGGTTTCATACATGGTCGTCCTTTAAATATCCATGTATGCATGTTATTACTCGATTGATTTTGTACTCATCATGAGGAGCATCTTTGGAAGGGCCCTCCTTTAATTTTATGCATATTGAAGTAGGTCCATGTGGTTGGATAGAGCATGTTTATAACAACCTATCTATGCTTCCTTCCATATCGTTTGAACCCTCTTGATTATTGATCATGAGTCCTGACTCCATTGCCCAATTGGATAGGAACTAGTCTTGGCAATCCACCACCCCTTAAATTCTAAAGAACATCTTAAACAATCTTTTCTACAGTTTCCCCCCTTGTGCCAAAAAAGAACTGACCTAAAGTGAGAGGAAGATTTATGGTGGTGAAAGTGGGTAGGTTAACCTTCCTAAGTGCCTCTAAGGTTGTACTTCGTTCAAGGACTTGAATAACTTTTACTGCAGGTCTAAGAGGTAACACCCCTTACGGAGGAGGTAATTTGGAGTGTTTGGGATCATTAAAACCCCTATGAGAAAAATCGTCAGTATGTGAACCACGACAATTAAAATTCGTACAGAGACGGTGCAGACCTCCCAAGCCACGACGAGAACATTGATGCTAATAAGCATGAAGTTATATTTGAACCCTAAGTGAACATAACTTACTAGGAGTGGAAATTCCCCCCTTTAGAACCTTATGTTGCTTACAGGATGGTCAAATAGTGCATAGGCCCCGCTTGTTATCGGACTCTACCAAAACCTATAGTGACCCTGAGGCAAAGCATGACAAGGCCATAAGATCAAGGGATATCTAGGGTCCTGAGACTTCAACCTGGAATGGCAGGAATGTAAGAGCAATATGCAGAGGCAGAAGTAGAGGTAGAGACAGATACTTCCAAGCGCAAGATCACATACACAAGCATCTCAACATGGAAGATAGATATCACCAAGGAACTACAGTAGAGAGTACATCCTCAACTCCTCTGCCACACTGAGTCTACTGATAGAATCATTCTTCACCAAGAATTTAATGTCATAGTTGGAAGCTGCCTGTCAACTAATCCTCACCTCRCTTTATCTCATTTTATCACAGTTTAATGGAGTGACTACAAAGTCCACCACCCCACATAGCTGGGATTTTGCAGAGTAATCTTTTGTTATAATGATAATCTTTCCCCAGATTCTCCATCTCTTTTCATTGATCTCYTCAATTGCTTTACGCATATACTTAGTTTACAAATATTTTTCTCGCCAGATGCCAAGCACTCTCACGTTTGATGTACTGTAAGTGCTGAGTGATCATTCAGTTCCATTCACTGTTCTCCTCACTTGAGGAAATTAATACAATTCTGATGTTAGTTTCAATGGAAGGGGTTCCTATATGTTGTACATGTGGTGGTAAAGGCTAATAAAGTTTCCAATAACTGCAAACAAAATGTAGATACACCAATTATAATAATAGTCAAGCGCATCTAGAGTGCAACACAGAAGCAGTTTTTAGAAAATAAGTATATGGCAATGTGCTACCTAGCTGTATTTTCATAAAAACAACTTACATTGTATAAGATATAAAGCCAGCAGATTTTTATTCATATGTTAAGAGCAGGCACAATCCAGAATTAGTGCTTTCTGTGTTGGTAACAAAGGACAAATAATCTAATTTTCCAGGATGAAACAAAGGGACATAGAGCATGCCTTAATTTGAATGGAAGTGCCAGGTTGGGTGGTATACTATTATCTCCAAATAAAGCAGCTTCTTCAGCAATTCTCAGCAACACTCTTCTCACAATTTCTCCCAAGTACATTCCAGAGATTAGCTTCTCAAAGATCTGGGAATGAACAGTGACTGGGAAAGTCAGGACTCAGGATATATCATAGAGCTCATTTAATGCAACTTCTTAAATGCTACAGACAACTATACAGAACATAATTCAACTTACCTGTTCACCAGGATTCAAACTTTCGGCATCAAAAGCCTTGTCATATTCTGTCATAGGAAGATGGGAAGACCAAAAGTTACCCCATTCCATGTTGATAATCTGTATATAATGAAAGAACTCTAAATCATCAAATCAGGGTAGATCTCGACTCTCGAGCATATATCATTCACTCCTATTTTTGGATTCTTGCAGTGTGTATAATATATATTACACCTAAACAGAAAAGTAGTGTGTAGCCTATTATGTGACACAAGTGCTGAAAACAGTACATGGATTCATGATGGTGTCACTTTACCATGTTGCCAGATTTTGGTAGATCTCCTTGCCATTTTGTAATTGCATCTGCACGTTCTACATAGCATGCATTAGTGCCAGTGCCCAAAATAACAGCAGCCATAACATCTCGATCCCAATATCGACCTCCAGCCAATGTTCCCACTGTATCATTCACCTGTTTTGGATTCAGTGGTGAATAGAATTTACATGAGCATAAATTGGTGTTTGTGTTTTGGAAGCAGTGACTACTCAAATCAAAATGTTACTAATGAATATTTGGGATAATATTTGTCCTCGACAGATATTTAATCCAAACAGATTGTTTTTCTATGCAAGATCAAATTACTAAAGGTGTGCCCCTATAAATGTCCAAATGAATACATTTTTCCATCAGAAAACAGTCTTCAATATTTCTTCATGGAAAAACTTTCAGCACTGGCATCAGCAGCACTCACCAATGCAGAGATGCGCATGTCCAGACCTTTTCTTTCCATGGCCTCATTTAAGGCTACCACTACATCCTTGCCAACCTGGTACCACATGAAATTCCAGTTAAAAGACGAAGAAGATAGAAAGGTTCAAAAAACAGAGAAAAACTAACTCGCAGTTTAAGATCTTTTGCTAGCAAGTTTTGCAGACATTCCAAGTGACCTAATTAATTGTTTATCGTTATGTGGGAAAGAGAATAACAGTTGTAACAACTAAGAAAATTGAAACAGCCAATAGCGTGCCTCTCAATTCTCTGAGGCTACAAACGTGAAAATTTAAACAGCAGTGATGGTATATTCTCAAGTGCTATATCAATATACATCTTAAAAAGAGGAAAGCAATTTGGGTTATAGAAGATCCGACTTATGAACAAAATTAAATCATCCATTATGTCATCCCTATCTTGTGTGTTAAGATATACGATTCAGCAAAGGGTTGATGAATTAAGCCAAACTGCTCTCTTTCAGTCAAGAAAGTCCAAACTGATTGAGCAACCAAATACATTCTTGACACAGTCCACAGTCTCAATGCATCTATTTGGATACCAACTTCCATGCTTACGATATCCTCTTGGGGACACATGAACCAAAAATCTTAAAAGTTTCAGCCGCACCCACTATGTCATAGAGACAATAGGGATCATGTATGACATTTACATATGTAGCATTTTGTATGGGTGCAAAGGTGTATTGCCGCTAATGGCCCTGGTGACCGCTAATGGCCCTGGTGACCTACTTTGCTGCTAACACAATCCCTTGAGCACATATATCTGTCTGTCGGGTCAAGCCTTCCATCATTTATGGACAAAGTGCGAGGATCCCTAGAAACCAATGGTAGGCCCATTTTCCCGCCCTGCTTCCCCAAAAGAAAACACCAAAGAAGCATTTCTATCTTCATATACCCTATACTAGAAGGAAAGAGGCAGGAAAAGTAAAATAAACGACTTATAGACAAGATTCCATTCATGATAGTGATTCAACCTACAAGAGGAACGTCTTGAGTTGCCCAACATTGAAACTTGCTTTCAATTTTGTGCAAAATCTAGTCCCAAACATTGCCCAACATTGAAGCCTGCTTTCAGTTTTCTGCAAAATCTATTCCCAAACAACCTTTACGTGCACATCAACCAAAATGATTCTTAAATAGTAGACAATATGTCCTGGCTAATTAGTTTCCATTTCATATTAATGTAAGTCAAAAACTATAATGTGACCCTCTATCTTCTCCTCACTCGTGATGGCTCCAACAGCTTTAGCAAGTGTCAAGGCAACACATTATACCTTCAACGAAGTCATAGAATAATTCGGACCAAGTTGATTCATCAGCAAAATGTACATTTAATACCTACTAACCACTAGGAAGGGAGATTCCTCGAACTTGACCTTGTGCACTCAGGTAGCTTCAAGAAGACATCCTAAATCATCAACTGCCATAACATATAAATAAGAGACCAAAGGGCAACCTTGCCTAACAGACTTGTGAAGTAGAAGATATTCCATTAATTGATATATACGACGCACCATAGGGGGATACAAGGAGTGCCCTTAAATACTATCTCTACTTATGAACCTGAAAGTACATTTTTCAAGAATACATGGTAAAAGAAAAAGGTTCAATCTAACATGTCATCTAGATCTGGCGGGACCACATGATACATCTACATCCTCTCATGCTAGTGGAATATTGGGTGAATCTAAAAGAACAATAGCAGATTTCCTTGATGTTGGTGGTAGGGATGAGGTGGATGCAAAAGTTGTGTGGTTTCTCTATGCATGTGGGATACAAGTTTAATGTTCTTCACTACCCTTATTTGCATGATGTGGTTCATGCCACAACAAAGTTCCCCAACGATACAAGAGCTTCAGATATGAGAAATCTAGAAATGTGTTACTAGACAAGGAAACAAAAAAAAGTCCAAAGAGATTTGTCACGATTTATGTTATGAACATAAAATATACATAAATAGATATTCATAAACATAATAATAGTTAATAAATAATAATTATTAATAATGAAAGGTCATGTCTCAATGGACATCACTATTGGTAAAGGGCACCCCTGCGTGGGTATATAAGCAGGCCCTCATTCTCAATTGTAATCATCTTCTATATCTTATTATTCATTCTTATTACATATATATTT
>SNQJ01S0028950.1:148294-174030 GCA_010110895.2 Picea sitchensis
AGATATTTTGGATTATTCTTGTGTGAGCGAACTTTGTTCATCACAATTTACAAATGAGTAGGTGGATAGTGGGGTTTCTGTTGTATATGATGGTTGGACAAATGTTAGAAACCAACATTTGATAAATATTCTTGGAGTTTCAACTAGTGGTGCAGTGTTTCTTGAAGTGCATGACTCCACATCGATCACTTCATCTCCTCAAAACATTTCAAACCTACTACTGAAAACTATCAATGATGTTGGTCCTCCTAATGTGATTCAAGTAATCACAGATAATGCAACAAATTGTAAGGGAGTAGGAAATATCATTGAGCAGGAACACCCTCACATCTTTTGGTATGGGTGTTTGGTGCAATGTTTCCCTTATCATTATTGGGAATTTATCGCTAGGTGGTCCAAAATTGAAATTATCGACAATATCGGCGATAAAATCGGAAATTATTAGGAAACTTTGAAAAATACAAAAATAATATTTTTTTTCAATTTTTTAAACTTCTAAAGCAACATCAACATCAAACAAACACATTGTCACATAAATATGAAAATAAAACTCCAATATAAGATGTATAAGATGTCAAGTGGTCATGTTACCTCTTGGAGAGGTACCCTATGATTTTTCACTTGGCTACACCATCGTAATCCCAGGAAGATGCAAGTTAAAGCCTTGTAGGCCATGTGGATGATATTGTATTATGGACTTCTAGACCTTGGAGGTCGGCCATGCCCAGTCCTTCTAGTACCTATCCTCATCGCCTTTCATCCTGGATAGGATTGGAGGTCTTGAGGTGGATCTATTAGAACACATGGTTTTATGGAGCCACTGATTTGTATTGTAGGGGTGATCGTACTTTGTAGGGCTAGTCTGCCCATGGTCTTACGCACCTATGTCATTTCCCACATGGTCATGTTTCTAGAGTCTATATGCATCTCTTGGCCTTGGTGCATTTATCACTTTACAATTCTCAACATGGCAGTCTCACAATTCGTAGCAATATCGTATTTCTCAAGGCAATATATGTATCCCGAGGCATTGATCACACTGGTGTTCTCTTCTTGACCACATATCTTTGGTTGATGGACGCTAGCCCCTGGTCTCATGGTTCCATGTACATCTATATGAGGGTTAGATCATGACATCCATAAGTTATAACATGGTGGTTAATGCATGCTATGTCATGAAGGGAGATAAAGTGAAATTCTAACCATGGTAAAAAGGGCAAAGGCAAAATTATTTTAAGGGGGCACCCCTTTTATACATACTTTATGGCAAAAAGACAACGGGGCAAATATTATAAAATATATATAAGTAGAGGGGGAGGAAAGCTTAATGGAAAAGCAAGGAAACAAAATTATATGTAAATGGGGTCGTCCCCTTATCTAAGTATAAGTGGAAAGTGATGTCATGGGGTCACCCCTTCCTTAGTAATTGTTTTATTTTGGAAACCCATCCACCTCATATGTGAAAGGGGATGGATTTAAATTAAGTGGTTAATACTTGGACATAGCTGCCAACATTTAGAGGGAGTCGCTAACCCATAAAAGGAGTCATGGATTCACTTATGCATGGAATGTGGATTTGAGTCAAACGAAAGAGCATTGAGCCACTTAATTAAATCAACCTTCCCTAAGGCAGCCATTGCATCACGCAAATTAAATGAATGCCCACCCAAGCCAATGGTGCCAATAAAATTAAATCAGCCCTCATCCAAGTCAGTCGTGAGCAAAGAAAGCCTATTGGGTCATAGCCGATTGGAAAAAATGGCAATTCAACCTCTAATTAAATTAATTCTACTTAACCAAATGAGTCGCCATTTAACCAACCGCTGAATTTGATTAATAAAATCAATACCAGTTTAAGTGAGCCACCATCCAATGAGTCGTTGAACATTTGAATGAGTCGTTGGGTGAATAAAGTAATGCAAGGGAATTCGGGAAATCAAATACAACCGTGAGCACTCATTCTGAAGTCAAATCAAGCCAACTATGGAGCTTCTTTAATCCAAGAGGCCCTCAATTTTAATTGGATCGCTAAATTGACCACCCATACTTAGCCATTGGGAATAAAACAATGGAACGTTGAAGACTAAGGGAATCAAACTAGTTGTTGGTGCTCTTATTTCCAAATCAAATCGAACCCCTTAGTAGGAATGATTTATTGTAAAAAACTGCTTTTTCATTGAAAATGACTTAGTCTCTAACCATTGTGGATGACAAGTCAAACAAATATTTTTAATTGGGAGAGGGAAACTAGTCGTTGCAAAGAGAGTCTATAAAAAGCTAGTCCCTCCTCCCATTTTGGTTGTTGTCGAATTGTGAGATCATTTATGCCATCCAATAAAAACTTTTATTTTCTAGTGCATTTCATGGGTTGATTATTTTATACTTTCTTCTTGGCTAAGTGTGAGTGCTTCATAGAGTAGATATTGTTTTTTTCATATTATTTGCAGGGCTATTGGATTAATCCATCAAGGAGCTACATAGTCACATGGAAGAAGAGGTATAGACTTCATCTCATCTACTCCTTTAGTGGTGTCAAGTGGTTCAAATCCAAGTGTTGGACAAGCCCTCATCAGGAGTATCTTCATCAAGGAGGAGATCTCATTTCACATCCGCGTTGATCTGATGGTTGGAGACCATCCCACTAGCTGAGCTTTCCTGGAAAAATTTGGAAGTAATACAACTATTATAGACTAGATTGGGGGCAATAGTCCATCAACTCCAAACCCAACTTCTAGTCCAAATTCTGTGGCCAACTTAGAAAGAGTTGTGATCGCAATCCGACACTCTGGAGGTAAGAGTAAGGTTGAGCTAAACCTCACTACTTCAACTAGCTTTATTTTAAAATCTAAACAATCTCTTTTGTTTTTTCCACTTTAAAAACTAAAAAATCATAAAATACAAAAAAACAAAAATATTTTATTAGCTTGCCCTTGGATTTCCATCTCACATAGCTAGTAGAACCTTGGAAATTTTATCTACAGAGTTATCGCTACCCGTATTTTGAGAGTTTTGCAGATCTAAAAATTTGCAGCAAAGCCTACACCAGATCCGGCAAGAATCTCATCCAAAAGAGGGCTGCAAGGCAAGTATTCTATCATAACTACCCCTTATATTTTCCTGAATCATTTTCTATAATTCTATCATTTATTTTCTGGGATTTATCAATAATTTCCAACCAAAACCAATCTATTTGTTGGCTGGAATAATTTCTTGGGTTTTGACCCTGGGGGGGGGGGAATTGAACCCCAACTCTACAAAGTGGTTTTCGGCTTGCTGAAAATTGCAATTTGATTGCAGATCTGAAGTTTTGGACATATGAAATCATTACTAGCTTGTTTCCCATGCTTCCTAACCCACGGATCCATTGATCTTAGGTACTTATCACTTGTGGGATTGCAGATCTGAATTTTTGGGCATATGAAATCATTACTAGCTTGTTTCCCATGCTTCCTAACCCACGGACCCATTGATCTTAGGTACTTATCACTTGTGGGATGCCTCAAAGGGCCACGCTCTTGTTGTTTTGTGCTCTGTTTATACATTTTACAGATCTAAAAACTCAAGATAGCAAGGAACAACTCAAAGTACAACCACATTACCAAAAGGTATACTTAAAAATACATCCAAGGAATTGGCAAGGGCTTTCACCACTCTTTTGCACTATTTTGCACTATTTCCTTGATTTCTCTTATGAATCTTGAGTGGTTTTGTTTTGCTGGTCTGCATTATTTCTATTAGTTATTTATCATTCTAGATCAGTTAGCTTAAATAATTAACTCCTACCTTCACCTCTATATCACATAGGCACTGGTCTACTAATCTCTGGGTGAAGTTGTTGTGTTAGGAAAGCCTCCCAAAGTCCTTTAGCATAGGAGTTCGGCTTGTAGAGGGAAGGACTTGTGCCATGGTGACATTGGGCACTTGTCTTATGTGATACTGCCTCAGTGCCTCGAAGGACCTTGACAAGGCCGCGCTAGTTTGGTCGGTAACATTTTTTGGCATCATTGTCGAGGAGCAAGTTCATTTGGCCCAGTTCTCCAACGACAACATCTAGGTAAGTTTTCTTGTTTTGTATCTTGGTGAGATCGCTATTTTATTAACTAACTGGCAGGAATCTCATCTGGCGACTCCACTCGAACCAAACATAATAAAGAGGTACATTACAAGAGGTCGCTCTCCAAGTTAAGAAGTAAGGTATGTATGGGTGACTCCATTGTGGTATTTTAATAGATATTTTTCATCCCAGATTTTCATTTTAGCCTTACTTTGAGTTCTACAAATAAAGAAAGATGGAGGAGCTCCCTTCATAGTTGGCAGAATGTTATGCTCTGGTTGACTTTTCAGGTATGAAGAGTTTTCCCCGTGATCATATAATCGTTACAGAAGGGGACTTGGACTTTCCCCTTTTCTATGGATATGGGGATTCAATTGTGAAATACATCTCTGCCTTTATTGCATATTGTAAGAAAAATGACTTATTTCACAAGGATGTTATGGTGAAATTTTTCATGATGAATTTATGAGTCTACACATATTTGGTATGAAAGTCGTGGCAAAGGCATGTTTGCATCTTTTGCAGAATTTTTGGAAATATTTTGTGCAAGATGGGATCATGATTCCTTGGATTGGTCGCCCCTAGTCCGTGAAATAAAAGAATTATATTCTACACAAAGACTTATTGAGGAAGGTCATGGTCTTCCTATGGAAGATATTGAGATCTGCAGTAACAACGAAGATCATGGTATTTGTGTGAAAGAGAAAATGGATGCACTCAGTTTCTTGTCGGACCATATCAAAACAGCGTATTTTGAGCCTCGTATACAAAAGCTTGAAGATGATCTCTATGAAGAGGCCCATCATTCTCCTCCCTCCCATGAGTCGATATCACATGATTGCTCAGGTTCAAAAAATGGCGGTGGTTTATGGGAGGCCTATTTGAAAAGCCTCAAAGAAATGGATGAGGCAAGTGGTAAACAAGATCTTGTTGAAGAAGGGCATCAAGAGACCGTTCGTCTCCAAAATGAAAAGATCATTGGGGAAAGCGAGACAAAATCACATCCGGAATCTTGTCAGGACAGGTGTTGTCGTCCTTATACACACTTGCTAACGTGGACTAAGTCTCAGTCCACTTAGTGTGTCCTCGGAGACACAATGTCTAAGTTCAAGCCCACTGTCACCTCGACTTGAACTTCTTCCATCTAGGCTTACTCCTAGGGAAGCCAAGGGGGGTAGACCTGTTAGAATATAGAAGATGGTGTGCTCGTTTTACCATTGACGATACCTTCGTCACCCAACCACAGGCCGAAGCCTCCCTCCGAGCACCTTAACCTTGACCTGAGAATTCCTCCGGAAGCAAACCCTAGGCTAGATAGCCAAACAAGGAGTAGCGCATCAATCCCCAAGGATAGCGCATCACAAAAGACTGATCAAATGTTCCAAACCCTAGCCAAGAGATATCCAAGCCAATACTGAGAACTAGCTGCTGCTGCAGCTGCACCTGCAACCCTCCTCCAAACCTGCGCACCAGACTGCAACTGCAGTGTGCACCAACTGGGAAAATGCAATTCTGAGATGCTGCAAATGAGAACTGGCGCCCTGTATTTATAGTAATCCTGCCAGTTTGTTGGGGTCGACTTCTCCTTCTGGGTATGTGTCTGTTCAGTATATTATTATTAATTCTGGCCGACTTCTTCTCTTGGAGGCTAATAGCCTAATATAAATAACCCTAGAAGCCTTGTCAAGAAGAAATTTATATTAGGTTATTAGCCAACTCATTAGGGTTTCTCTTGCTTCAGTCTTCTATTCTGGTCGGGGTTCTGCATTGGGAGATGAAATACCTCCCCACATTTCTATAATAACCTCCCTCCCTAGCTTCAGAGGAGGTGTTACGGTGTGGACTTGAGCACAAAGTATACCATTTACGGTAGCATCCAATATAGTCATCTAGACTATTTCGTGACTAGATCATGAGCATCACCATCATCATCAAATGCATCATCTCTAGAAACCATACTTCATCGGGTAGTTAGATATGATGTTGGATAAGTCCTCTCACCATAGAGTGATACAAGAGGAGTAAAACTAGAACTATTTTAGTCACGGAAAATCTCTGTTCATCATTTATACGAGAATGATCATTGTCTCCAATAAATTACTGATAGTCTTCAAGGAAGCGATTAAAACAAGGATGAGAACTTACACACTTGTGTCTATTATTAGTAGTACATAACTACAATCCGATTGGTTCACTACCACATCCAAGTAATACATAGGCCTTGATCGACAGCGTGTGGTTCGCGAGCAGTTGGCTATATTCACCACGGTAGTCCTCTTGCATCATATAGTCTTCGCCAACAAACATCGAGCATCCTGCATGAAACAATGTTATGATAAGCGTATCATCTGGGCCAATCTTTCCTCCGCGTGCGTGGTCGAAGAATATACTTACGGTAATTAGTCTTCATCGCATAGAAACAATGTTATGATAAAAACTAAATCATCTGGGCCAATCTTTCACTCGCGTGTGTGAGATGCGAGAGTGTCTCCCCTCGGTATAGAATATCAACAATAATCATGCGGGCCGATCTTTCCTCACATCACGATTAGAAAGAATATGCGCCCTCAGTATAAAATATCAATAATGGGCTATCACGCCCCATTCTTCTCAACCAAGGAAGAAGAGTGATTTACGATTTACGAACTGGACCATTTCCACCTGGGCCATTCTTAGACATAAACAAGGTGTAACACCGGAGAGAAGTAACGTACCCTCGAGAAATGTTTGGACCATTCTACGCACGGGCCCATTCCTCGGAGCACTAAACAAGGGAGTGTAACACCGGAGGGAATGAGTTTCCCTGGAATGACTGTCACCGGACTATTCCACCCACCACAGACCATTCTTAGACACTATAAAGTGTAACTAGAGAGAATAGTCTACCCTAGAATAATACGTCACGATTGGTGAGCTTTTCGGACTATACACACTACGGGCCATTCTTCCAACACTAAACAAAGGGTGTAACACCGGAGAATGGCGATGCGCCCTCGAGGAATGAACTATCGGGACCATTTCTCTCCCTGGGCCATTCTTCCGACGTTAGACAAAGTGTAACCTGGAGAATGTATAACCCTCGAGGGATAATACGTCACCATCAGCACCAAGCGGACGATTCTTGGCTGGCTGCAGCTGTGAACTTCAAAAGATAGTACTTGGGGTGAGGTGGACCATTCTACTGACCACTACACAGTGTTGCCAAGAGAGATGTCCCTAGACCACTCCCCATAATGGGAAGTCGTTGTCTACTTGATACATCGGCAATTAATTACTTCCATGTTAACTACAATGGAGTCTGTCAAGATCAAAATCTTAAATCCGCACTTCCAGAACAAAGTGTCTGTCCAATCTGGACTATTTTTTCAATTAATAGAATAAATGATATTTTGAATGCTCCCTCCTATAGCGGAGGAGTTATTTCAATCACAAAAATAAATGTTGCGTACCTTCTTCTGGTTTGGAGAATCTTCCCTTCCAACTAAGAGAGTTATTTCCACGAGCTCTAGCTTGGTATGCAAGTTCTTTCATCTTGAATAGAGGGCTTTACCAAAATGTATGCTTATCACGCTCATCATTGGAGATATGTATTGGGAATCATTTTATTCTTCGGACCATCATGGATAATGTAGTGCTTGTACTTTGGTTTGGAATCGTGAAGGCTTCATGTGAATCTGAACAATAGAGTATATCATAGTTGGAGAACTGAAACATATCCATGTGGTGCTTCTTCTATCCCCATATCGATCTTCTAGAAGTAGTCATCTTGATGTTATAGGAAATCTTCCTGCGCTTACAGCATTGCGGGAGGTTCTCCACGGAGTTGTCTTCTTCTTATCACGTATCTGAGGTCTCTTTCGGGTATGTCTCAAAGTCTTGAGATTGCTTTCATACGCTTTTTATTCAATTTCTTTGGAGCATTCTTTGCATTATCGATGTAGAATTCCAACTCATGGTTTTTGTGGATGATATAATGACTTATTTAGAGGTATGTCTGGTTTACAATCAATCATCATAGTCTTCTCCCTCCTTACCTTGGGAGAACCTATAGTTCTGGATCTTGCAATGCTTTCACTATTCATAAGTGCCCGGTAGGCTTGTCGTCATCACGACTTTCAGTTCTTACCTTGATTGCTTTTAGTGAGTTCATATCAGGCTAAGAATCTTGTGATTCTTGATCTGATAGTGGTTCTTTTGGTTCTTCTTTCTTGGAATCTTTATGTTCTTCTTCATGTTTTTCTTTACTTTTTGGGTCCATGGGTTTCTTATAGATTCCATGCCCTAGAGATTCCACTTCTACCTTTCATCATAGGATCCCGGATATGGATGGACAACCAGGAACACTTTAAGACTTCTTCGAAGAGGTTTTCTTAGGTTGGTGGAACGATAACATCATCTTTTTCATGGTACTACCATGGATATATATATTTCATCATCTTCAATGAATCATACGGATTAGCTCCCTCTAATCCTTGCTTCATGTAAGAGTGCATATAATCTTATCCTTTAGTCTAAGCGGAGTCCAATGCTTGATCTCGAGTCCTTATTGTCTTCTACAATATATATTGGCTCTCTCTGTCTAGCGAGTCCACGCTTAGTCTTATTTGTTGTCATAAGTCTTTCTCAATTTCTCTTGATGTCTAGCTTCTAAGTCTCTTGAGTTGATTCACGATTTGACTTATCTTGTAATAGCTTTCACATGATATATTTCATTCTTTCATGTGTAATATCTAATGATAACTCTTTCATCTTGTTTGTTCTTTCATAGGTAGTTCTTCTTGGAACACATTATCTTCAAGAGATAGATATACAAGATATGTACAAGAAAATAAGAATAGTGTTGTTTACCTTTTAGTAGAGAAGTCTCTTCCATCACCTTGGAGTCTTCTTTGTAGGTTCCTTTCTTCGACAGCTGATGCTTCATGCTTCTCTTTCCTTTCTTTAGCTCAGGACAATGAAACTTGTAGTGACCATACTTTCAAAAATTGAAGCATTGTATTTATGAAATGTCTTTTCTTTGTTTTGCTTCCTTCTTGAATTGAACTTTCTTTTGTCTCCGAAGTTCTTGAATCTTGCTTTGTAGGCTTGATCATCGTACTTCTTTGAGGGTTTCTCTTTTGCATTGATCCTTGATGATTCTTCTTTAGCATAACTAGAGTCAAAGTTCTTCAAATATCGGATGCTCCTTCCCTTGTGTTCATGCTTGCGGCAAATGCATCCCATGTCTTGGAAGACCGCCAATTACTATGATACCAATTCCTTTTCTAAGTGATCTTCAATAGCTTGTAGTTGATCTCTTAGGGAATCCTTACAAAGTATGATGTTATGTTGTCGTCATCATTCATCTTCTACATGTCAGACTCATTCTTGAACTCATAACTTGTCCAATGTTCTGGCAGAGAGATTTGTTAGGGCATCATTACATCTAGTGATAGTGAGATAAGGAGATGTAGGGTATCAAGTGGTCTTTTTTAGAGATCCACCACTATGATACTCATGGCATTGATGTCAGCGTCTTTGAACTTCTCCATGCATTTTAGTTAGCGGGTTCTTCTCTTCTCCTTCTTTAAACTCTAGCTTCACAATCTTTCCTTTCACAATATCCGGTACTTTATTCTTAGCAAGGATAGGGTCAATCCTTGTCTTTCATGCTCTGCAGTTAGAGGCTCCATCTAGCTTGTTCTCGGACTTCATAAGTGCGCCATGGCTTGCCGAGCGGTCAAACCCTGGTTGACCCGAGGAAATTCAAACTTCACGTCTTGGCCTTGAGAGTACCCGGAGATCCGTTGGGCTAGAGCGATATATCAAATTGGAGTCAATCTAGGTCATGAGTGCCTCAAAGAGGTTTAAGGTTTTGCAAGCTGCTTTGGTAACCCCTAGTTGGAAGTGCTTTTGGGCTGCTCACAGTAGTAACCCTAGTGGCATTATCTCAATGAGCTCAATATCTGGCGGCTATGTTTCCTTCCGGCATTTTAGTCTGACTGAAGGGGTGTGGGCCCATAACTGTTAGAATATAGAAGATGGTGAAATGCTTCGTTTACCATTGTGATACAACCGTCCCCTTACCGGGCGAAGCCTCCCTCAGAGCACCTTAACCTTGACACGAGAATTCCTTCAGGAGCAAACCCTAGGCTAGATAGTCAAACAAGGGTAAGCGCATCAATCCCCAAGGATAAGATCACAAAGGCCCGTCCAGTGTTTCAAACCCTAGCGAGAGATATCCAAGCCAATCTTGAAACTAGTTGTTGCGGTTGCACAGCCCTCCTCCAATACGGCACCCGGTTGCAAGCTACTGATGCATAGCTTAGGCACAGTCTGAGATATTGCAAATGAGAACTAGCATACAATATTTATAGTAATCTACCGGTTGTTGGGGCCGACTTACTTACGGGTATGTCTCACATTCCAGTATATTGACGTATTAATTCTGTAGAGCTTCTTCTCTTGGGCTAATGGCCCTAATATAAATTATCTTCTTGAGCGACAAGAGGCTTCTAGGGATTAACCAACTCATTAGGGTTTCTCTTGCTTCGGAGTCTTCTATTCCTAAAATTGAGGTTCACACATGGGGTAAATACCTCCTGACTACCATAATATTAACAGACCCTAGTTACTATGTGAGTTAAAAGATTAATTCTATGAGTTAATTTTAATTTGTTAAAGGTTAAGGGAATCTAGCCTATGAGAGTCAATAATGCAAATGCAAACTTTCAATGCAAAGCAAACCTTTCCCTAAGTCCACTAAGACTAGTACCTAAGGTTGAGTAATGGGGTCAACTAAGTTAGGGATTAAGCTTTACAAAGGATTACAAATAGATACACTCTTGGAGGCTAATAGCCTAATATAAATTATCTTCTTGAGCCGACAAGGCTTCTAGGTTTATTAGCCAACTCATTAGGGTTTCTCTTGCTTCCCGGAGTCTTCTATTCTCGTCAGGTTCACACATGGGGGTAAATACCTCCCACAGCTACCATAATATTAACAAGACCCTAGTTACTATGTGAGTTAAAAAGATTAATTCTAGGAGTTAATTTTAATTTGTTAAAGGTTAAGGGGAATCTAGCCTATATGAGAGTCAATAATGCAAATGCAAACTTTCAATGCAAAAGCAAACCTTTCCCTAAGTCAACTAAGACTAGTGCCTAAGGTTGAGTAATGGGGTCAACTAAGTTAAAGGGATTAAGCTTTACAAAGGATTACAAATAGATACAAAAATAATTACTTTACACAAATAAATGAAACAACTATCTACATAAAAGAATATAAAGAATGTCAAAGATACAACAACTATTAACAAGATGAAATAGGCAAGCACTAACTAACTTGGCTTATTTGTGCAGGGAAAGAAAAGAGCATTCAAGAGATGATTACCACAACATAACAAGCCAACACACCCAAACAATGAAGTGCCTCCACAAGATGCGCAACTTCATGGGGTGGTTTCAATGGCATCAACACAACAATTACAAGCCCAAACAAGAATTGCCTCCAAAGGATGCACAACTTCAAGGGGAACTAGTTAATCATCCACAAGAGCTCAATAAAATTGCATGTGAAATAACTTAAATGAAATGCTTGCAAAGTTAAAGAGCATTGAATCATCAAAAGATTTAAGAGATTATACCAAGTTAAGGTGGATTAAGTTTTAGGATTGCTTAAGCTGATTAAGTTAAGATGTGAATCCTAAAACTATGTGACTTCCCTAGAACTCTGCCCGCTTATACCAAAAAGATTGTTGGGAGCTCAAGAAGTGAGGCAAACAAGGCCACACCTAGCTCCATAGGTCAATCCAGGAACAAACGTACTCCACAAGGGGGACACTTAATGCCGTGAGACCATTCCTGATCTAGCACCCCCTGCTTCTTTCTTAGGTTCCCTTTTTTATGGCAAAGTTGAAACAATTAAAGGTGTTCTAATTAACTAGATAAATTGGGTCCTCAAGAATTATTAAGGTAAATTGTCTTAAAGATTATGTTGAGTTAAATTAAGTGCTTGCAAGTAAAATGAAATAGATTGCTTAAGATTGAAAAATATTAAGTGATTAAACTTGAAAGCAAAGTAAGTACTTGAAAGTAAAGTTATGTTTGAAAAACACAAGTAAAGTTACTATGGCTCCACGGCTTAAGCAATGAAAAGTAAAGAGCTTCTAAGATCTAAACCATATACAAGCAATAAACCATAACTAAGTTCCTAACCTTACGATATAGGATGGTTGGCTTTGCCAAACTCTTTCCTAGGTGTAGGCAAACAATAAAAATAAAACGCAGAAAATTAAATTTGTTTGAGAAAAGCAAGCCCTTGGGACTCCTTTAGGCTTGATTTCAATGAGAATGAGATAGAGAGAAGTGGGTAATTGTTACTCCAACTTAGGAGGAGTTTGTTTGACTTTAGATGCCCCCAAATGGGTTGTTCCTCCACGTTTCTGTCACAAACCAGCAAGTAAAACTTGTTGGAAAAGCTGCAGAAATGACTAAAAAACTGCAGAAACTTTATGTTAGTGGAAACCAGAAATTTTAAGTATAAAACCAGCAGTATATATATTCGTTTTTGGTCTACTTCAGAACACAAATCCACCCATATATAGAAGAATATGAAAAGAGAAGCATAACATAAAATACAAGAGGTTTTAAGTGGATAATGAAAAAGATTCCCAAATCTGAAATCTAACTTCAAACCCTTAGGTGACCTGCAAATTTATTGAAACAATACTACAGAAAAGAGAAAGGGGTGAGCACATACATGTAATAAAACAAAATACTCCGTTAGATCTACAAGATATACCCACTAGATATATGATAATACTATCAAAAGATCTACCCAAACAAAATATTTTGCTTGGGATCCCTACTCTAGATCTACAACAAATGAAAACAAAAAACAACAAGAACAAAATCATCTCATTAAGCAATATGGCACCAAAAGGACTCTTCACACCATGTATCCTCCAAAGTTTTATGTATTAGAAGCAAGCTAGGACAAATACTTGCCCAAGCTTGAGAAAAGAAAGAGAGAGCAAGAAGAATGAGAGAGAAGACTAGGAGAGAAGGAATAGGAGAGGAGAGAAATGGGTAGAGTGACCATGCACTGAGAGAGATCATGTGAAAATGAGGAAGGGAAGGCTCTTATTTATACTTGGGAGCCAAGAGTTACCCCTCTTGGATGGTCTCCAAGTGTCAATCACATAGCAAGATTGAGCATTTCAAGAAGGGGGGCAGACTTCCTAGGGTTTTAGTCACCTAGGGTTTTGGAAATGAGTTGGAGTGAGTTGGCAAGGCTTTGAAAAGTCAAAAAGTGAGTTGGAGGGTCTAGGGAGGCGCACCAAGGGAAAGAAGATGTCTCACTTTATTATTTTTTTTATTTTCTTGAGATTCTTCTAGAAGGGGGGCGCACTTCTCTAAGGGAAAGAGACGTTTTGCAATAATGGCTAGGTGAGGGTGTGAGGTGGAGGTTGGGAAAGGGTTAGGATAGCTTAGGAATAGGTTTGGGTAAGTTCTGCTCATATTACAAAAATTTGACAAGTTTGACTTTGTCAATTCCAGCAATTAAATTGTTGCCTTAGACTGACTAAGACTCCTCGTGGACAAACACCTAGAAAAACTTGTCCAATTGAGCTGAAACTTGGTCCAAGGGTGTAGGGGGTCTCATTCCATTTATTTTAAGTACAAATACCCCTATCAAAATCTCAAAGATCCAGTTTTTACAATTTTTATCAAAAATTAATTAAAATTACCATTAAATGGGTAATTTTTAAAAATTAAAAAAAACTATATAGACTCGACGGAATTCCGCAAGACTCTAGAATATGTCTATCATGGTCATTTACAATATTCCTAGACACTAGCTACCATAGGGCTCGACCATTAGAACGTCTTTCACCACTTTGGAGGATTATTGTGGGAGTGAAAAACTCAACAAAAATTAATAAGGCTGGTTAGGCCAAATTAATAACATGAGGAAAAAAAACACTCAATGAAAGGGACTCCTCTAATGATGAATTCCTAGGCAACTGACCTAACTATGATCCATGTAGACCCATTACATTATTATCCCACGCAGGGGAGTGAAAATTCCAATTACAAAAACACGTGTTAAAGGCCAAAACTGCCTTGTAGAACCAAAAAGTCTTCAAACTAGTAGCACCATTAGGTACATATCATCATGGCACATGGAGTTGACCCCCTAGTTGAAATAGGTGGTCAACAACAGGGAATGACAATTTTACCTCGAATGTCTCAAGGAAGACCCTATGACAAATTTTAATGTGTTATTTCAACAAGAAAACAGTGTTGAAAAGTCTTATCTTGCTGAGGGTGACAGGGTTATGATTGATACAAAAGAAGAAATTTCTAGCCACGTGGATAAAGAAGAGGAAGGCATCATAGTAGGGTGCAGTGGAGAAGAATCTTCTCATCTTTCCATCAAGAATCAAGATACAATTGAAGATCAAAGGTATGAAGAAAACATTGTTAACAGTGATATTCAAGAACCCACCCTCCCACCTCCAGATGAAAGTATAGATCATATATTTTCTGGCAGCCTATATCCCTTTTTGATCATCCGATTTTCATGATACATCTTGCAGTAATTCGGAAGTGGACAGCGTGGTGTGCAGTTCTTCACCGCATAGGGAACATGATTGCACAGAGATTGAAAGTATTGATGCATTCCTTCAGGTCGACAAAGATGCAAACGGGATACAAGTTGCTATAATTTTGACGATGATCCCATCTATGATACAAAGAATGATGAGAATGAGATTGCAAAATTTTGGCCATATGGGCAACCAAATTTCTCCATGATACAGCAACAACTACATTTGCAGGTGCAAAAAGGGGACTTCCACACTCACGATACGATACTCAGGTTTCACATTTCATTATTTTGCTTAGCAACCAAGCACAAAGGTAAAACCCAAGGTAATGATGGATTCATGTATTGGTTGCATTGGTTATTCAATTTTACTTAACATGTTTTATTTCCTTGATTAGAGTAGGTAGACCGTAGGACGAATAAGCTTCTATTATGAGCGTTTTATTTCCTTTCAGTTTTGCTTTAATTTTGTTTCCCGGATTAGATGCATTTTGTTTTGGGTTTATTTTTGTCTTCTAGGAAGGGATAAGACCTCGTGTCCTACTCCCTCGTCTAACATTTAATAAAAAAATTGTGAAATTGTTTTAGGCATACAGATTGAGATTTTGGGTTCTCACATCCTCTCAAGAAGAACATGTGTCCCGCAGTTGGAGCCAGTTGTACCTCATGGAGAGGTACTCTGACTTTTCACTTGACTACACCATTGTAAGCCCGGGAAGATGCAAGTTAAAGCCTTGTAGGCCATGTGGACGATATTGTAATATGGACTTCTAGACCTTGGAGGTCGGCCATGCCCAGTCCTTCTAGTACCCATCCTCATCACCTTTCGTCATGGATAGGATTGGAGGTCTTGGGGTGGATCTATTAGGACACATTGTTTTATGGAGCCATTGATTTGTATTGTAAGGGTGAGTGCACTTTGTAGGGCTAGTCCACCCATGGTCTTGCACACCTATGTCATTTCCCATATGGTCATGTGTCTGGAGTTTGTATGCATCTCTTGGCCTTGGTGCATTTATCACTTTACAGTTCTCAACATGGCAGTCTCACAATTTGCAGCAATATTGCTTTTCTTGAGGCGATATATGTATCCCGAGGCATTGATCACATTGGTGTTCTCTTCTTGACCACATATCTTTGGTTGATGGATGTTGGCCCCTGGACTCATGGTTCCATGCACATCTTATGAGGGTTAAATCATGATATCCATAAGTTATAACATGGTGGTTAATGCAACTTATGTGCTAAGTCATGAAGGGAGATAAAGTGAAACTCTGACCATGGTAAAAAGGGCAAAGGAAAAATTATTTTAAGGGGGCACCCCTTTTACACATACTTTATCGAAAAAAGACAAAGGGATAAATAATATAAAATATATATAAGTAAAGGGGGAGGCAAGCTTAAAGGAAAAGCAAGGAAACGAAATTATATGTAAAAGGGGTTGTCCCCTTATCTAAGTATAAGTGGAAAGTGATGTCATGGGTTCGCCCCTTACTTAGTAACTATTTTATTTTGGAAGCCCATTGACCTCATATGTGAAAGGGGACAGATTTAAATTAAGTGGTTAATACTTGGACATAGCCACCAACATTTAGAGGGAGCCTCCAACCCATAAAAGGAGCTGCAAATTCACTTATGCATGGAACACGGATTTGAGTCAAACGAAAGAGCATTGAGCCACTTAATTAAATCGACCTTCCCTAAGGCAGTCGTTGCATCAAGCAAATTAAATCGATGCCCACCCAAGCCAATGGTGCCAATAAAATTAAATCAGCCCTCATTCAAGTCAATCGTGGGCAAAAAAAGTCAATTGGGTCATAGTCGTTTGGAAAAAATGGCAATTCAACCTCTAATTAAATTAATTCAACTTAACTAAATGAGTCGCCATTTAAGTAGCCGTTGAATTTGATTAACCAAATCAATACTTGTTTAAGTAAGCCACCATCTAATGTGTTGTTGAACATTTGAATGAGTCGTTGGGTGAATAAATTAATGCAAGGGAATTCGGACAGTCAAATACATCCCTGAGCACTCATTCTGAAGTCAAATCAAGCCAGCTGTGGAGCTTCTTGAATCCAAGCGACCCTCAATTTTAATTGGATCGATACAACAATCAAGTAAATCGGCCACCCATACTTAGCCATTGGGAATCAAACAATGGAACATTGAAGACTAAGGGAATCAAACTAGTTGGTGCTCTTAATTCCAAGTCAAATCAAACCCCTTAGTGAGAATAATTTATTGTAAAAACGCTACTCCCTCCCATTTTGGTTGTTGTCAAATTGTGAAATCATTTATGCCATCCAATAAGAACTTTTATCTTCTAGTGCATTTCATGGGTTGATTATTCTATGCTCTTTCTTCTCGGCTAAGAGTAAGAGTGTTTCATACAGTAGATATTGTTTTTTTCGTATTATTTGCAAAGCTATTGGATCAATCCATCGAGGGGCTACATAGTCACGTGGAAAGAGAGGTCTAGACTTCGTTTCATCTACTCCTTTGGTGATGTCAAGTGGTTCAAATCCAAGTGTTGGACAAACCCTTATCAGGGGTATCTTCAACAAGGAGGAATCTCATTTCACATCCATGTTGATCTAATGGTTGAAGACCATCCCACTAGCAGAGCTTTCCTGGCAAGATCCGGAAGCAATACAACTATTCTAGACTAGATTGGGGGCAATAGTCCATCAACTCAAAACCCAACTTCTATTCCAAACTCTGCGGTCGACTTAGCAAGGGTTGTGATCACAATCCAATTCTCTAGAGGTAAGAGTAAGGTCGAGGTAAGCCTCACTACTTCAACCAACTTTATTTTAAAATCCAAACAATCTCTTTTTTTTCTGCTTTAAAAACTAAAAAAACATAAAAATCATAAAATACAAAAAACCAAAAATATTTGGCTAGCTTGCGCTTGGATTTCCATCTCACATAGCTAGTAGAACCTTGGGGATTTTGTCTCCGGAGTTATCGCTAACTTAAGGCTATTTGACCCTCTAGTTTTTTGCACTCTATTGTCTATTTCATGAGGGTATTTTGAGAGTTTTGCAGATCTGAAAATTTACAGCAAAGCCTACACTAGATCCGGCAAGAATCTCATCCAAAAGGGGGGTTGCAAGGCAAGTATTCTATCATAACAACCCCTTATATTTTCCAGAATTGTTTTCTATAGTTATATCATTTAAACTTTATTTTCTGGGATTTATCAATAATTTCAAGCCAAAACCAATCTATATGTTGGCTGGAATAATTTTCTGGGTTTTGACCCTAGAGGGAATTGAACCCCAAATCTGCAAAGTGGTTTCCGACTTGCTAGAAATTGCAATTTAATTGCAGATCTGAAGTTTTGGGCATAGGAAATAATTACTAGCTTGCTGCCTATGCTTCCTAACACACGGATCCATTGATCTTAGGTGCTTAGCACTTGTGGAAGGCCTCAAAAGGGCCACACTTCTTTCTGTTTTGTGCTCTGTTTATGCATTTTACAGATATGAAAACTCAAGATAGCAAGGAACAACTCAAAGTACAACCACATTACCAAAAGGTATAATTAAAAATACATCCAAGGAATTGGTAAGGGATTTCACCGCTCTTTTGCACTACTTTGCTGCTTTAACTTACAAGTCTTGAGTGGTTTTGTTTTGTTGGTCTGCATTATTTCTATTAGTTAGTTGTTATTCCAGATCGGTTAGCTTAAATAATTGACTCCTACCTTCACCTCTATATCCAATAGGAACTGGTCTACTAATTTTCGGGTGAAGTTGTTGGACTACGATTGTAGTTAAACCAAAACCCGCAGGTGTTAGTCTCTGCCACAATCACCAGAGTTAGAATCCACGAGGGGGGTTAACCCATGTCACGAAACTCACAGAAGCGCTGAACCCAATGTCCAACAATCTACCTCCCAGCACGTGTCGGGTGAGTTTTGAACTCGAGAACTATTGCTCTGATACCATTTGTTGGACAACGATTGTCGTTAGACTAAAACCCGTAGGCGTTAGTCTCCGCCACAATGGCCATAGTTAGGATCCACAAAAGGGGGTTAACCCATGTCATGAAACTCATGGGAAGCGTTGAACCCAATGTCCAACAATTGTTGTGTTAGGGAAGCCTCCCAAAGTCCTTTAGTGTAGGATTTGATCTTGAATAGGGAAGGACTTGTACTACGGTGACATTGAGCACTTGTCCTACGTGGAACCACCTTAGTGCCTCGAGGGAGCTTGATGAGGCTGCTAGTTTGGTCAGTAACAGGTCCATCAAACATCGATACTGAAATATGATATTTGTCATGAGTCATAATCCCTGATAGGATAATATAAAATCACATCAAAACAAAAATAAATGTATCTCATGAGATAATCAGCATGAGGCATCTAGATACTATAAGGATAATCATAGTGTGCTAAGAAGGCATGAACAAGGATTAGGTTTCCCCCACCCCTAAGAAGCTTGCGGTTCCCATGTGGTTCCTCAATTCTCCCCTCTGATTTTTCTTCCTAGCAATATCAAGAATTGAGTTCTTTGCAACAAGGACAACATCTAGGGTAGCTGCAGGATAAATTTGCACTTCATGCCCTGGGATTTTGGCAAGGTGGTATTTCAAGCGATTGATCCTGCCATACATTTCCATTCCACGTAGCTTGCAACTTAGTTTTGTTCTATTATGACTCTCATATGGTTCACCATACTCCCACATTGGATCCATTGGCTTTGTCATTTTGTAGAGCACTGATTAAGTCTTTAAAATTTAAACCTATGGCGAAAAACAAAAGGGGAAGTTCAAAATCTAGATCCACAAAAAACTTAAAGAATGTTGCAATTAAAATATCATAGCTACATAAGTGTTAAATATCCCATTAAAAAATGGCAAGAAGAGGCATATCTAATGGACATTGCAAACCCTATACTAAATCTTGAAAAACAAAGAAAATGAGGGCATAACTTTGTTTACATACGTGGTCCAATGGATATGGTAGATTGGAGTATATCCGCACTCCACAAATGCTTAGTTGATGGCAATGAAAACTATGGATTTCCCCTTGTTTGCTTAATGGAAAATGGTCGCAATACCCTTAGAGCTCAATCCCCCTAGGCATCGTTTGCAAAATGAGAGAATAAAACCCGAAATCGCAATTTAAAGGTGAAAAAATGTGTTTGAATTGCAGCAGGGAAATAATTTCGATCGAGTCGCAATGTTATCAAAAATTATTACGATAATTTCATATTATCACGTTAATTTTAAATTATCGTATTTATCGTGATAAATTCCAGTGATATTATCGTCAAGGTTCAATTTGGCAATAATATCGCGATAAATCCGATATTATCGTGATACGTGCAACACTGGTTTGGTGCACACATTGAACCTTTTGATGCATGATATTGTCAAGCATAGAGACAATGGATGGACTAATCACTTGCACAAGAAAGGAAAGAAACTCATCAAATTTGTCATTGGACATACAAGGGTCCATTACTTTTATGGCACTTACTTTAGGTTGCAGCTACTTAAGATTGCAAAGACTAGATTTGGTAGTTATTTCTTCACCTTCAGGCATATCTATTGATGGTAAGATAGGCTTTCGGTGTGATGGTGATGAGTGATGAGTGGGATCACTTGAGCACTAATAGAGATGGTGCTAATGCAATGAAGGAGACTATTCTTGATAGTCATTTATGGTCACAGGTGAGGTATGTTTTGTAGTTCTCCAATCCAATTTATAACATGATTCGATTCCCATATCCAGATAGACCAGTCACTGGGGAGGTGTATGAGCAGATGGTCACCATGCTATGACAAATTAAGGACATTGTTCAACATCGAGATGTGAACTTGTATAATCATATCCATATAGACATGGGAAAATTGTGGGAAAAGTTAAATATCCACTACATGCCTTAGCATATATGCTTACACCAAAATACTATCATACATTATGGCTCCAAGCACCAATGCCTAGTGGTTGGGTGAAGAGAAAATCACACCAAGATCTAGAGTTTCAGGCTAGTTAGATGCAAGCATTAGACAAACTGGTCCCTGATGAAGAGGAATGTGATAATATAGAAACAATTGAACCACTACATCAGTGGCAACCATGTCTTTGGGTCCTGAGACCAACCCTACAATTAGAGATGGAGGGAATTTGTCTTCTCTTGAGTGGTGGAACATGCATGGCAATTTTTCCCCACAACTACAACGTTTGGAGACACGATGCTTTCACGGGTGGTAAACACTTCTTATGCAAAGTGGTGTTGGAACACCTCTAGTTTCATCCACAATTGCAAAAGAAACATGTTGAATGTAAACCGATCAAAAATCTTGGCTTATGTGCATTACAACTTGCAATTGTTGTCCCATTACTATGAAGAGGCAAAGATGGATAAAGCATATTAGACTTGGGACAACAATCCAGAGGAGGATAATTTGGGGGATGGAGCAATGGTTTTAGAGCAATTGGAGAATGTTCTTTTTGATGATGATGATGATTGTAGTGAGATGCCACCCACATATTGTTGATGTTTTTGTAGCATCGAGAGGTATTCTCACTCATGGCCTAGGTGTCAAGCATGTGGGAATGTCATGGGCACCAGATTATCCCTTTTGTTTGGTGAAAAACCCCTTGTATTTTGAGCTGGGGGCTTGGAGGATTAGTGATGGAGGCTACATGAGCTTGTGTGGGGGCTTCACACCCACAGAAGTGATTAAAATATTCTAATTAATTGTTGAGTTGTAAAAGGGCTTTTTACCCACCCCTTTGGACTTGTATAAAATGAGATCAAGGATCATTGTGACATTCTTGTGTGGAGTGATAAGTGGTGGAGAGCTTGGTGATTTCAGTCCAAGTGTGGTGACCTCAGTCCATCCATGGAGAGAGGCTGCTTTGCCTCAGTTCTGTTGTGTTTATTTCTTGTTTTGGGCAGGTACAAAGGAGGAGGGTCGAAGAGGGAAGCAACCCTATTACCCCAGCTGCAGGTTTGTTGAGGACAGAGGAGGGGTTCGTCTGGCCTAGGAAAGGTGGCAACATGCTGTGGGAGGACTCGGCCCTGCCAGGAGAGGCTGCCACAACTCCTTATGTGACTCGGCCAAGTGGAGAAGAGGAGTCGCAGCAAGAGCAGGAGTGTTGCTAGTGTTCTGGGCAGCTAGGAGAGGGAGTCGTCTGCTCCTTGGTGGCTCGGCCTGCTGTAGTAGGCAGCTAAAGGTCAAAGGAAGGCTCGGCCAGCCTAGAAGGAGTTGCCACAGGACAACGGAGAAAAGTGGCAACAGGTGTCTGGAGGGCTCGGACAGCAGGTTTAGAGCAGACACAGTGGTGTGGACAAACATAGGTCTGCTGGGAAGAATCTAAGGGCTGCCTGAGGGCTATTACAGGTGTGTAATAGGTAGAGAAAGGGAGGCTGGTACAACAAGTTTCAGTGGGCTATTACAGCCAAGAAAAGGGGTTGTTAGAGCCAGTATATGAGCAGTTCTTAGGGCGGATTTTGCAGCAGCCTTAGGGCAGTTTTGAGGGCTGCAACAGCCACTCCAACAACAGGTCTGTGGGGCAGCTTGAGGGCAGTCTTGAAGGCTGTTACAGCACTGTACTTAGAGATGTAACAGCAGCAGTTTTGAAGACCAGGTTTGGCGTTGTTTAGAGGGCTGTAACAGCAGTTTGGTGGGACCAGAACCTTTTGGGGCATATTTTGGACAGCAAGATTGGCTGGAAGGACTCAGCCAATCTTGAGCAAGGAGTTGCAGAGGCAGTGAAGGGTTTGAGAGGGCAAGGGATGCCCTAACCCTCAGCCTCAGAACAACAGCATTGGCATGGAAACCAGGAGGGTTTCAGCAGTGGTTTGTAAGTGGTGTTGGCATTTTTCTTTTGTACAAGAATTGAGCCATTGTCACTCGTATGGGCGCCCATGTGTTCTGTATTTAAGAACAAGGATTTTGGGCTTGAAATTCCTGTGTACTTGTGTATGATCTAATTGCTAGCTTTTGATTCTTCCGCTGTGCTAAATGGTTAGGCATCTCAGTATGTTTATGTTTACAGTTCAAATTGAGTTAATTTGTGTATAATTGTCAAAACAATAGACCAGACCTGAGGTGCAGTCAAAATCTAACATGGTATCAGCGCTAAGGTTCTGAGAATGGCAGTTGGATCTGAGTTATTTACACAGGTGACAGCTCGGAGAGGGAGCTATAGCAGTGTTGAAGAGTCATCTCTAAGAGGGAGTTGCAGTGACTGTTGCAGGTGGCAGCAGGTTAGATCGTCTCTAGTTTGAGACATGGAGCAAACCGTTCAAACAAGGACACTTATGTGGCTTGGATTTATGGAGAGACACTTGGCATGCATATGACACTTATTGGCAGGATATGTGGCCTTTGGAGGCCCAACGATTTTCACCCTAGGCCAAAACGTCTCTCCTAGTGGCCCAATGTCACCCTTTAGGGCATGACGTCACCCCTAAAATGGAATTTGTTTTTTGTAAATTTGAATTTTAAAGTTGTAAAGGAAAAAGGAGGAGGTCGACCTCCCTAATTTGTTGTTCACATTTGGAATTGTGGACAAATGGGTTTTAGATGACCTCCTATAAAAAGAGGTCACCCCATTGTCATTTTGGACATAACTCAATTGAGAACTACATAGTGTATGGCTGAATTTTTTTTCCTACTTGGGAATTTTTCTCTCTCTCTCTCTTGAACACTTCTTTGTGATGTTAGTACTTGTCTATTGGTGAAGAAATTGAGGCGCTATTTCTCGGAAGGCCTTTTCTTGGGATTTTGGTGGAATATTCTTGGTAAAGAGGGGTTTATCTTGCTATTTCTTGGACTAGGTAAGGAATTCATGATTTGGTGTTGTTTTTTTCTTGGTTTCAAGGTTGATTTTGTAAACTCTTGGAGGAGTATAAAGGCATACACCCTCCAACAAGATCTATCATCTGTCAATGAATAATGTTTTCTTGCAAAGGTTGCTAGGAGGAGTAAAAAGGCTTACACCCTCCTAGATTTACCTTGCTAGTTTTGTTTGCTCTAGGGAGTAAAAAGGCTTACACCCCTTGAAAAGTAATGAAACTAGATCTTACATAAGAGACTCCATTAACCCATTGACTTGGCACTAATCTAATTTGCATTGGAGATATAAAATTGTTACATTGGTATGCATGAATTTTAGAGATATTGCAATTACCTAAGTTGGAATTGGTTCTATATGCTATAAGTTTTCTTGTGCCCTAGGGGCGTCTTGATTAGCCTAGTAATTCTCTTTGTTGTTACAAATTAATGCTACAACCATTTGTAAATCTGTTGAACTTGCACAGAATAGATCTAGCTAGGAATTGGCATACATAGTTGTAGAGAAAATATGAGAAAAGAGAAGCAGAAGAGAAAGAATGGAAGAATTCTCATTAAACAAATGAATGAATGATAATTTACACATGATATACTCTGTATAACTCAACCAATGCGCACTGGAGGAGAAGCCAATACACCATAGTGGTGGTCTAGAGTGATCTGGGCACACACCAGTAGTTATAGGAGTAAACTGCCACCTAGTCTAATCTCTCAAGCAATTACGGAAGTGAACTGCCACCTAGTCTGAGTTAACTAGTCTATCAGTCTTCAGTTAACTGACTGAAACAGAGTGAAGTGAGGAGGAGATCAGGGAATCATGAGTAATGTGCTAGTCTAGTGATGATCCCAATGTTGCATGGTGATAATCCCAATGTTGCATCTAGACTCCACTCAACTGATCAAACTGAAGTGTGAACTGAAGAGGATATTCTCTTAGAGGAATATTCTCCTAAAATATAGGAGATTGAATAATGACTAATAAAGATAGGGAAAACCTTAGGAAAAAGAAATCCTAGATGTGTGTGAAGTATCTCCAACACCCTCCCTGAACATCATTATGGTGAAAATAAAGAATGGGTCCCGGCAACGAGGCCATGTTAAGTACCTGTTATCGCACAGTTTGTAGCTAGGTCAAAAGGCTAGAGGATAGAGGTCAAACTGGCGTAACAGGAACCTACCCCACCCAATGTCACCTCAATGGGGAGGTTCTTTCTATTTAGGGAGGTTAGCCCAGGGGAGACGTCCCCAGTAACCTTGGGTTTTGAAGAGGCAAAGATATAAAGGTTAAGGTCAAAGTCCCTCCTCAAAGGTTACCACCAAGGTCAGATAGTCCGGCTAATCAGCCAATAAATGAAGTGTATGCCCAAATGGGAACACCTGCCCGGAACAAGACAATAGCAAAACAATATATATGCAGGCTATAATTCAGTGGGTTAGTACTTCATATAACTATCTGACATTAATATGTAAGCAATGTAAAGCAACAGATATCAATGAGGTCAACGTTTATCAATATAGCAGTGGAAAAATGTCAATTCATCAATAACTATTGAGATGATGTAGCTAACAATGTATCTAACCAATCTTTTACTCAATAAATGCTTTCAACCATCATCCAATTGCTTATCATTAAAAGGTGTTGCATCAAGATGGAATAACCAAGTGTGACATCAGCCTAGTTAGGGTTAGCTAGTTAGTTAGGGTTTCAAATTTAAAAGTTTTGAGAGGTTGTTTGAGCACTATCACTTCAACGTTGTGTGTCTAAGATCAGTGCCTAAGGGTGGATGGAGTCAATTAAGGAGAGGACGCAAGGTTGAAGGAATGAAAGGCAAAAGACAAGAGGGAAGGGTTCTAGAGTGCTGCAATGGCAGAGCCCTAGAATCAAAACCCTAGGGGAAAGAGGCTCACTCCGGTGTTGCTTAAGCAAGGCCTCGTGCTCTTTCCTCCTTCTTTAGGTCAAACTTGGAAAAACGGCTAGCATAAAAAATAAGCCAAAACAAGAGAGTGGGGTGAGGGAGAGTGTTGCAATGGCAAGGCTCTATCACCAAACCCTAGAAGATGGACGGCCCTAGGTGTAGATAACCTAGGCCTGGGACGTCACCTCCTTTTTAACCTTTAAAAACACAACTAGCACAAGGGGAAGAAGTGAAAAGAGTGTAGCAAAGGCTAGGCTCTTCTTTCCTTCTTCAATGGCTGAATATTTCTCTCTAAGGGGACATGAAACAAGGACCTACTTGTGTGCTTGTCACCTAGGGTTTTAAATCAGCAAA
>SNQJ01S0028950.1:174094-207023 GCA_010110895.2 Picea sitchensis
GACAGCACCTTAACTCTCACTTGCCCCCAAGGACACACCAAGTGGATTGAAGATTTCTTCCACGTCTCCCAGGTGTGTATAAGGCGGCAACAGTGATCATTTATTGTTGATATATATATATATTTCCATACTGCTGCAATTTGGGACAGCAAGGTTTCTTGTTTGATCCCCCTTGGTTTAAGGCTTATATATCTATCGTTTGTCTTGTTCTGGGCAGGGCCAACACTGTTTTGCAGTTACTCTATACTTGGAAACCATTCTCCATCTACAAGACTCACTCTCAAGCCTTACTCCTCCTCCAATCTTGACTCATAGGGGTGTTCATCTATCATTCTTACACTTTCCATCTCGATCCCCCTAGGGTCACCGAGATTCCCCCCTTGTGGTGATTTCATCATCACTATAGCAAGGGGAGTGTCTATCTAAGGTGACAGTGGGTAGGTACTCCCATAGTCGTCACACTTCCATGGTTTGGGTTGGGCTTTGCCCAAGCTTCAGATTGTGCGATAACATTTTAGCGTCGTTGTCGAGGAGGATTTTGAATCCTCTTTCGAGCCTATTATCGCATAGTTTGTAGGTATGGTAAAAGATGGATAGAAGAAAGGAAAACTGGCGCAACTGAGACTATCCCACCACTGTCACCTCAATGGGATAGCTCTTTCTGTTTAGGGAGGTGTTGTCGTCCTTATACACACTTGCAAACGTGAGCTAAGTCCTGCTCACTTAGTGTGTCCTCCGAGGCACAATGCCTAAGTTCAAAGTCCAGGCTGTCACTTTGACTTGAACCTCTTCCGTCTAGGCTAACTCCTAAGGAAGCCAAGGGGGGTAGACCCTAGTTACTAGATGAGATTAACGTTTACGTTCTAGGAGTTGGTTTTAATTGGTTAAATGGTCAGGGGCAATCTAGCCTATGATGTAAAGCAAAAGATGCAAGATGCAACAAATATAAATGACAAGCAAGCCTTTTCCTAGGACAACTAAGACTAGTGCCTAAGATTGGGCAAGGGGTCAACTAGATTAAAGGGAGATTAATTACAAAATAATTACAAGATTACAAATATTACAACAATGTTAAGTACAAGCTAGATACAAAGATACAAGATGTACAAATACTAACAAGTTGCTTGCATGTGCAGGAAATAAAAATACTCAAGGTAATACAACCATCAACACATCAAGCCAAGCATGCTCACAATAGATCTTACTCTATTGGACTTCTTATCAATGGCACATAGACGAAGATCACTCAAGACCTAGTCAAGAGAGTGCCGCTAGGTGGATGCGCAACTTCTCGAAGGATCACACCACAAATACAGGAACAACAATATAGATACAAGTGCTTGAAAAGTAAAGTGTTCTGAAATAGAGATATAACCACTTAGACGATTAATCCACAACACATAAAATGACTTGCAAGTAAATGTAGATATGAGATCAATGTGCTTGCAAGTGTAAAAGTAAATTGTCGATAAGTTGTGGACCAAGGATTAATTAAGATGGTTAAGTGAGATTAAATCCTATCTAAGTGTCAACCCAATACTTTCTTCCCCCAATTACCGAGTAACTGATGGGTGCTCAAGAAGTAAGGCAACGAGGCCCACCCTAGCTCCACAGGTCAGTCCTAAGATAAGAGTACTCCCGAAAAAATGCGTCGCGCGCCACGAGACCATCCCCGGCCTAGCACCTTTCCATTGCTTCCTCCGACCCCGTTTTAAATGGCGAAGATGGTTGGTAAAGGTGCCCTATTAAGTCTAATAAATTATTAAACCTATGGGCTAAGTATTTTAAAGTGTTTGAGTGCTTAAAGATTGCTCAAAAGTGCCAAATGGGACAAAAACTAATATTGCAAGTTATGAAGATTAAAGCTCTTAAATGTGAAATTATTGCATGTGAAACGTAAAGAACTTGAAATAACTTGCGGAATTGAAAATGACGATTATTTAAACCATTAAGATAACCATGTTTGCATGCATGTGTGAAAGATAAATATTTGAGAGATAAATGACTTGCATGCAACGAAAAGTAATGATTTAATCTAAGCCTCCACGGGCTCTAAGCTAGCAATTGTTGTGTGAGATCTACTCTAGATAATTTTAGCTTTTAACATGCATGTAAGATATCACAACTAGACTAGCTAAACTAGGAAGGAAAAGACAAAAGAAAACTAAACTAAAGCTAGAAAACCAAAACTGAAATGAAGGAATGCAAGCCACTTGGGTACCCTCCTTTGGGCTTGCTTTACAATGTTTGAGATAGAAAAGAAAGAGAGGATAGAGTTACCACTTTGAAAGGAGGTTCTTGAAGGTGTGTTGTGAATGACAACGGGTAGCATGCACCCTTAACCTAGAGAGAACCTGCAAAAATCAGCAAGTTATTGCTTGTTGATTTTGCTGCAACACAGTCAACAAAAGTCAAGAAAATTTATGTTTTGCAACAAAAATTTCCTACATACAAAAACCAGAAATATAATTGATTTTAAATGACCTATCTAATGAGTTAGATACCAAAATAAGAATGTGAATAGAAGCAGAAAGGTAAACTGAACATCTTATGGAGTTTCAGTGAGAGATGAGGGTAGATCCTTGCTTGAATCTATTCCAACAACCCTCTTGAGATGACCTGCAAATCTTGAACACAATGTGAGAAAGAGAACATATAATGTATAGCATGCATCAACAACACAACATAGTTTATATCATAGATACATGCAAAACATATAAGCCAACAACAATACTATTGCTAGACTTAGCTAAGTAAACATAATTTACCTAAGCATATATTCAATATCCACAAAATAGCCAACATAATACAATTTCACCTCACAATAGCATGGAAATCCAGACCAAGTCTTGCACTCCAGTGTTCCTCCAAAGCTATTCTTTTATTACCAAGGGAAGAGGTTGTAGCAACAAAGTTGCTCCAAGCTCTTCAAGAACAAGTGAACCAAAGCAAGATGATAATGAGAGAGAGATGGAGAGAAATTGGTAGCATAACAATACTCAGAAGAATCGTCTGGAATGAATGAGGGAAGGGTCTCTTATATAGCATGAGAGGCCAAAGAGACCCCTCTTAAATCTTTGACAAATGTCAAAAATCTAACCAAGGAGAACTCAAGTCAAGGAAAGCGCATGAGCTTTTGGGTTTTGCAGAGAATGGCAAGTGGGATGAGATGGAGGGTGAAGTGGATACATGAGGAAGGCGCATTGGCCAAGGAGAAAGCTAACAACTAGCTTTAAAGGTGAGTTTCCCTGCTTTGTTTGATGTTTCTACTTTATTGCCAGGGAGTGGGGGCGCATATCCAAAGAGGAAAGCGTGAGGTATGTGAGGGATTGTGGTTGGAGTGCGTTGGCCACACTCTCAAAGGTGATGTGGAGAGGCAAGGAGGGGCCCATAACTCAACTAAAGGAGAGTTACTAACTCACACGTGGGGAAGGGGCACATCTCCCAAGAGGGGGGCGCATTTCCTAATGAGAATTTAATTAATAAGTGAGTTAGGGGTTGTGGGAAAGGTTAGGAATGGTTTAGGTGGGTTAGGATATTCTCTCCCAGTCATTATTCACCTTTACTTTACCTCAATTGCTCAATTATTACAAAACTGACATTTTCCCATGTCTTGGGTTTAGCAATTAAAATTGTTTTTATCTGACTAAGACTCCTAAGTGAACAAAACCCTAGCAAAACTTGTCCGACTGAGTTGAAACTTGGTCCAAGGGTGTAGGGGGTCTCATTACATTTCTTTTGAGCACAAATACCCCTATCAAAAGCCCAGGGACCCAGTTTTTACATTAATTATCAAAAACTAATTAATTAATTAATTAATTAAACTTCCAGCCTTAGGAAAATTTAATTAATTTTAATTAATTAAAAAAAAAACTATCTAAACTCGACGGAATTCCGCGAAACTTTTTGAGTTGTCTTACATGGTCATTTACATCATTCCTAAACACTAGCTACCAAAGGATGACTTCATTAGAACACCTTTCACCACTTTGGAGGATTTATTAATAGTGGGAGTGAAAAACTCAAGGGAAATTAATAAGGCTCGTTAGGCCAAATTAATATCCTGAGGAAAAAAAACACTCAGTGAAAGGAACTCTCCTAATGAAGAAATCCTAAGGTAACTAACCTAACTATGATCCATGCAGACCTATTACATTATTAACCCACGCAAGGGTGCAGAAATTTCGTTTACAAAATGTGTGCTGGAGGCAAAAATTGCCCCGTAGAACCAAATAGTCTCTGACTTGTTTGCATCTGATGATGCACATCTTCATGGTACATGGAGTTGACCCCCTAGTTGAATAGGCGGTCAACAGGAGGTAAGGCCCAGGGGAGACGTCCCCGATGACCCGGGGTTTTGAGAAGGCAAAGGGTTGAAAGGCTAAGTATAATATTCCCCCTCACAAGTCACCACCGATCAAAAAGTCCTTGCTAATCAGCGACAAAGGGTTGAAAGGCTAAGTATAATATTCCCCCTCACAAGTCACCACCAATCAGAAAGTCCTTGCTAATCAGCCAATATAGATAAGCAATAACCAAAACGTGTACCTACCCGAGACAAAGCAACAAGGAAACTATACATGTGCAAGATCACTTGCTGGGAGGGACATGAAACAAGGACACCAACATGTGCTTGTCCCCTAGGGTTTAATCCAGCAAATTATAACAACAAAATGCAAGTAAACAATGCCATAACCATTCAATAAAGAAGTCTTTTGCATAAATTCACTTACATCCACCAAGCATTCATGTAGTCAAACCCTAGTTGTAAACCTTCCACCAAGAAATTTCCAAAATAGCCAAGAAAGAGACTCCTTCAACAAGTGCGCATTAATTTTCAGCCAAAAACCCTAAAGGAGGGCGCAAATTTCAGACCTCACTAAGTGTGAATGAAAGATGATGTCTCAAAAGAGAGTTTTTTCTCTCCTACTTATACAATACAAATGACCTTAATAAAATTTTAGGTCACCAAAAGGTCGACAAGGCCAAAATACCAAATAATATTGTTTTACATTAAATGTCATAAATCAAACCCTAATCAAGCAAAAGTAAGACATCATGCCCTTTCTAGGGTGACGTTAGCCCTTTTCAGGGCATCATAGGCCTCCTAGAGCAAAACGTTAGCCCTCCTTGGGCCTCTCCAAGCTGCCACACGTGCCACACTACCACAACTGCCTCCCCAAAACGTCCATAAAGTTGGATGACGTCATGGGAATCCTAGGTGTCATCCTGGGCCTTCCAAGGCCAACGTTCCAGTGGAGAGGGTACAACCCCCCCTAGGTAAGGCTCTGCCAGGATGCCTCTATGGAACGTCCTCCTCTTCTCCGGTGCAAACCCCTCTGTCCTGTCTCTGCCCCCTGCTAGGGTCTCAGCATCCATCTAGTGGGCTCTTCAGCCCCATGGAGGTCCAAACTAATCATCTCCCCATGTGTACCTGTCCAATATAGTACCTGTCTGTCGGGTATGATCCTGCACATCAACAGATACGCCCTCCATGGGCTCATAAGTCATAGGGATTATAGCAATGTCAATCACATCCAATCATCAATTTTATTAAACATGTGCATAAAACCCCTTTTACCCAATCAAGTGCTCAAAGACATTATACAAATCTGCAAGGGAAGTTTGGAGGAAGTGAGAGGGCGTCCTATCGGGCTAGTGTCCACTGGAAAAGGGATGTTTCTGGAAGAGATCAAATCCAAGTCATGTTAATGGGTGAGGTGGATAAGGGATGTCCTAACAAGGGGTGTAGTGATAGCAGGGAAATGCAAGGCTTACTTGTAGGTGCCTTTGTAGAAAGCGAGTTGCACCTGTCCTGGATGCAAATGTTTCCAAGCCCATTCATGCCTTTTATTCTTATTTCTTTATTGTTTTTTCTTTCAAGAAGCTAATCAGGGGACATTGCCCTGGCATGGTGACCAGTGGTGGCAATGTTACCCACAAGCACTTTCACGGAAATGAGAAGGCTAGCTCATGATGAGACCCCCTTTCTCTTGGCTATGCCACCAAGAGCCACTACCCTGGCATGGTAACCAGATGCTAGTAGTGTCATACCGCTAGATGCCCATGGACCTAATAGGCTGGCCCGTGATGAGACCCCCGATCCTCTGACTAGGTCTTGCTTTATTATTTTTATGGGTCCCTCTTGTTTCTTGCTGAGAAGCCTTTTACTGCTTTCTCGGGGATCCCTGGGCAAAGCATCTCGAGGTTTTATTTTTAGGCTTTTATCTTTTGCCAGCTGCTTTTACCTTTTGGGCCTTTAGCCCCATCTTCCCACAAGGCAAGGTGCACCCCTTGAATGATTGGCTAACCCAATGCCCGGACTAATGTAATGGGATGGATGAGCGGGAAGCAAGATGGAAAGTGGGAAGTATGACGAGAGCGGACGATGACTTTTCAGAAATCCCCCCATTGGCAACTCAAAACCTATGGGCAGAGGCTAACAAGGGCATCCTGTCATCCCCCCAGAGATGGTCAAGTGGATAAGTATAAGATCCAAGCACCCGTTAGAAACAAAAAGAACTAAATGCACATATTCAAAGGTTTTGAGGATCAAAGTGACACATACCATGATACCCGGACTCATTACCTCATGGAGCAAGAACCATCTCAGATACAGGACCAAGCTGAGGTGATGGATGTTGCTGCTGCTGACAAAGTGGAGGCACTGAAAGGAAGAAAAGATGGGCCCTCCAGGGCCATGCTCAAGTCGATCTAGCTCTCAGTACTCCATGTCTAGGACCTATGGGCCTCGAGACATAATCTCCTTAGTTATCCCTAAAAGTGGGGATAACAGAGCCCTAACAACACTTTGGCAAGCTTTGATCCCAAAACCTTTACCCATAGCTTGCTTGGCGACTCCATTTGAGGGAAGTTCCCTCTTTTATTTTCGATGAGTTTTTCATAAATCTCATCTGGTGACTCCATTGAGGAGAGTACCCTCTCGCCTTCAATGAGCCTTAAGCTCATCTAACAGTTCCATTAAGGTGTTTTTCAAGATAATGGGACCATGATTCCGTGGGATTTCCATGAGAGATATCCTTTTATTGATATTACGAATCTCCCCGGGTATCCAATTCAATGTTGTATATCTTGTCTCGAGAAAAGTATCGACAAGGATCTGGAATGTAACTTCTCGGTGACATCGGTAGAAAATATCAGAATATCTCGGAAAATGTCGCAAGACAGGGGTCTAACTCAGAATATCTCGGAATATTTCGGATATATCGGACAGGGGTTTAACTCGGAATTTATCGGAATATCGGAGAGATATACAACACTGTTCCAAATCGTATTCCTTGGGAGTGGAGAGGTAATTGTCCACAATACGATGGAAACCCCACCTCAATGGTTTCTCATGTGCTACAATTTCTCAAATATGTTTCTCATTTGAAGATAACTCATGAAGACGTACTAATCATGTTGTTTATGAGCTCTTTGCAGCCAAGACAAAGAGTCTTTCTCAATTATGATTGTTGTCCCAAGAGCATCACTTCGCTCACAGGTTTCATCAACCTTTTCTTTGACAAATGGGCCATCAAAACTCCACTAGATGAAGCTTTCATTAGTAGTCTGACCAAGGCATTGGAAAGAGCAAAGTCCTCTCAGGGAAATTATGCACCAATATTTTAAAAACACCATGAAAAGGAGAAAGACTCTGAGGAACTGCACGATCTCGATGACGAGAAGAACAAGGGTTCCCTTTTTTATCCTTTCGAGAACAAACATATGAAGCACTCCGCATTGAGGGTTAAGCCCCTTTTGATGAAGAGGTGTTGGAGGAGCATGTCCACCAAGAAAGCTGCCAAAAAGGAAAGGAAGAATTACAATAAAGTACCACCTGAGGAGGACTTAGACAAAGGTCCTATTGATTTGTTAGAGATAGATCTTACCGAGACATGTCATAAAGTAAATTCCTTATGTGCCATGATTGCCAAAAATTATGGTTTCAGTGACGAAGAATCCATCGGCGAAGAAGAATCCCACGAAGTGCAACACGTTGAGAACTAAAATGAAACATCAGCATCCTCTCTCTTATTCGATGAAGATGAGATTGTCCAATCTTTCCTTCCTCCTGCACATGAAGTTGAAGAAGCAATTGGTCACAATGATGAAGAATCCATTGATGGAGAAGACTTTCATGAAGTGCATCGTGTTGAAGATCCAGTTGAAGCCCCCCTAGCCTCTATTCTTCCTTCACACGAAGACAAAGAGATGGTCAATTTCAATCATACGGATGATCTTATGAAGGAAACTTTGGATGTGGTTGATGAGCATATAGACACTTTTATACGTATTGGGAGGCATAGATGGGACATGGGTTGTTTCATTTTTTATGGAGATCCCATCTACGACATCAAGGACACCCTTCAAGTAAAGAATGCATAAATCATTTCTTTGGAGGATTGTTTTTCACATGCTGTCGATCCATATATATGCCAGCCTGATGATGATATGATCATAGACCTTTTTCATCCACCATAGGATGACTTGTTGCAATACACTGAAGATGACTTTCAATCATCCCTTAAGAGTTGTGATGCATGTCCTTTGAGGCACTCGGGTTTGTCCTATAAGAATTTTCAACTACCTTCATTCTCATATTTTGACAAGGACGTGACTATCCTAGAGCAATCACAAACTCATACTACCGAGGGGAAGTATTTTCATCCTAGGGCTTTTTACAAGGATCTGCGGTCTATAAGGTGACAATTTTTCACTAGAAGGAGGATTTCTTTCTTCAAACATGAGGTTGTCCCCTACCTTCTACCTTCTTCTTGGGGAAGCCATGCAGTTTTCTTTCGATCTCTCATCTCCTCTTAGTCTTCAACAAGCAATGGTATTTTGAACGAGGATGAAGACGAACCGTCGTCTATATGCAGTAGTCCTATTCAGAGATGGATTGATCGGGCTTGTGGCTATTCTTTCCAATAGGATTTCCTCCCTCCCACCCTGTTGTCGTCCTTATACACACTTGCAAATGTGATCTAAGTCCTGCTCACTTAGTGTGTCCTCGGAGACACAATGCCTAGGTTCAAAGTCCACGTTGTCACTTTGACTTGAACCTCTTCCATCTAGGCTAACTCCTAGGGAAGCCAAGGGGGCTAGACCCTAGTTACTAGATGAGATTAACGTTTAATGTTCTAGGAGTTGGTTTTAATTGGTTAAATGGTCAGGAGGGAATCTATCCTATGATGTTAAGTAGCAAATGCAGGATGCAATAGTTAAGTATGACAATCAAGACCTTTTCCTAGGGAAACTAAGACTAGTGCCTAAGATTGGGCAAGGGATCAACTAAATTAAAGGAGGATTCATTACAAAAGAATACAAAGTTACAAATATTACAACAATATCAAAGTACAGATTAGATACAGCAGAATATGTAAGATATAAAAAGATAAACTAGACTAGATACAAGATATACAGAAAGAATGTCTAGATACAATAAATACAAGATATATATTGTACTAACAAATTGCTCAAATGTGCAGGAAAAGAAGATACTCAAGAGATATACACATCAACACATCGAGCCAAGCATGATCATAATAGATAGAACTCTAATGGACTACTTATCAATGGCAAATAGACGTAAAGAACTCAAGACTCGGTCAAGAAAATGCCTCCAGGTGGATGCACACTTCTTGAAGGAACACAAGATAGATGAAATGCTTGAAAATAAAAGTGCTCGAGATGAGAGATATAACCACTTAGATAATATTGCTACAACACATAGAAGACTTGCATGTGAATATAAGTATGAGATCCGAATGCTTGCAAGTGTGAAATGTAAATCGCCAATCTTGTAGACCAAGGATTAAGTTAAGTGATTAAGTGAGATTAATTTCAATCCTATCTAAGTGTCAACCCAAAACTTTCCTCCCCCAGTTACCAAGTGACTGTTGGATGCTCAAGAAGTTAGGCAACGAGGCCCACCCTAGCTTCAGAGGTCAATCCTAAGATCAGAGTACTCCCGAAAAGGGCGTCGCGTGCCATGAGACCGTCCTCAGCCTAGCACCTTCCGTTGCCTTCCTTCGACCCCGTTTTAAATGGCAAAGATGGTTGGTAATGGTGTCCTATTAAGTCTAATAAATTAATTATTAAACTATGAGCTAAGTGTTGCAGTGTATTTGAGTGCTTGTAGCTTGCTCAAAAAGTGCCAAAATACTGAAACTGAAAGATATGAGTGTGAACTCTTAAACAGTGAAATTGCAAATTGAGTTCTTAAGTTGTTGAATTATTGAATGAAAATGTTAAGAACTGAAAATGCTTGTGAAACTGAAAATTGCAAGTTGTGAAGGATGAAGCCTTTAAATGACGAGATTGCAAGTTGATTGCTTTAGTGAGATTATTGCATGTGAACATAAAGCAAATGGAAATAACTTGCCGAAAATGAAAGACGATTACTTAAGAGATTATGTAACCGGCATCTGCATGCATATGTGTAAGATAAAGACTTAAGAAATTAAAGACTTACATGCAACAAAAAGTAAAGATTTAACTAAGCCTCCACGAGATCTAAACTAGCATTTAGGTGTGAGATCTACTCTAGATTATTTTATATTTTACGCATGCATGTAGATATCATCAACTAAACTATTTAAGCTATGCAAGAAACCGAAAAGAAAACTAATCTACGAGTTGCAAAGCAAAACTGAAATGAATAAGGCAAGCCACTTGGGTACACTCCTTTGGGCTTGCATACAGTGTTTTGGACTAAAGAAGAAGAAGAGAAAGGTTACCACTTTTGAAATGAGGTATTCGGATGTGTGTTGTGCTTGAATTTTGGGCAGCATGTACCCTTAGCCTGGTGAGAACCTGCAAAAATCAGCAAGCTATTGTTTGTTGATTTGTGTTGCAACACACTCAAAAAGAGTTATGAAACTGTTGTTTTTTGACAGAAACTTCACACACATAAAAACCAGAATTTATATTGATTAAATTGACCTATCTAAGCAAGTTAGATACCAAAAACTTAATATGATAGAAGGAGGAAGAAGAACAGAAATTGCTTGTGAAGTTTCAGTGAAGGTGAGGGTAGATTCGTCCTTGAACCTATCCCAACAACTCCTTTGAGATGTCCTACAAAACTTCCAATAAACTGTGAAATAACAGTAACAATGGACTGCATGCAATCAATAATACAACAAAGTTAGTATTGAAAATGCATACAATGCAAATAGGTAATCAAACACAGTTTTACTTATCCTAGCCAAGCAAACATAGTTTTACTTTAGCGATACTACTTAATAGCACAAAAATATTGAGAACAATGAGCAATATCACCTCATACATAAGTGGCACATCCAAACAAATTTTGAACGCCACAGTTCCTCCAAAGCTATTTTTGTATTATCCAATGGGAAGAGGTTGTAGCAACAAAGTTGCTTCAAGCTCTTCAAGAACCAAAACCATTGAAGCAAGATGACAATAATGAGAGAAAGAGAGAGGGAGATGGAGAGAATTTGGTAGCATAACAATACTGTGAAGAATGGTCCATAATGAGGGAGTGAGAGGTCTCTTAAATAGCATGAGAGGCTAAGGAGACCCCTCTTGGATCTTCAACAAGTGTCAAACATCCAAGGGAAAAGACAACCCAATGAGGAAAATCAACCAATGAAGGCGTGAGCTTTTAGGTTGAAGAGAAATGGAATGTGAGTGATTTGGAGAGTGAGAAGCAAGGCAAGAGAGGCATATTGGCTGAAGAGATGACCCACGCTTTCCTTCCAAGTAATTTCCAATTCTAAGCTTGATGTTTCCACTTTCCAAAGAGAGAAAGCGTGAGTCTCAAAGGGAATACGTGAGGATTAGGAAGGAGTGTGCAGGGATGTGTATGGCACACACCTAAATGGCATGTGAGAGGTGGAGAAAGGGCATGTTATCGCGCAGTTTGTATTTTAGGTCACAGGCTACAGGATAGTGGACAAACTGGCGTAACAGGAACCTTCCCCACCCAATGTCACCTCGATGGGGAGGTTCTTTCTGTTTAGGGAGGTTAACCCAGGGGAGACGTCCCCGGTAACCTGGGGTTTGAAGAGGCAATGAATAAAAGGTCAAGAGTTAAGGTTTTTCCTCCTCGCAGGTTACCACCAGTATCAGATAATCCGGCTAATCAGCCAATAAAGAAGTGAAGTCCCTATTGAAAACACCTACATGGAACAAGATGATAACAATGCAATACAATATTTGCAGGCTATAACTCAAAGGGTTAGTACTTCTTAACTATCTGATTTCATTTAATAAGCAATGAAATAGATAAGATGAAGTCAACGTTCTGCTAAATAGCCTATGCAAGATCACCAATTCATCAATATCTACCAAATGACTAAGCATGTAGTATATCCAATCAACAACTTGTTTAATAAATGCTAGACGTCATCATTTAATTGCTCATTTATTAGTCAAAAGATTGCTACGTCAAGTATGACGTCAGCCTAGGTTAGCAGCGTTAGGGTTAGTCAGGGTTTCAAAGATTTAAAGTTTGAAAGATGATTTTTGTACACTTCAAGCTCAACGTTGGAGATATTACCAGTGCCTTAGGGTAAATGGAGTCAAAAGCAAGGGCAAGAAGTCTCGGGAGGATTCAAACTTAGAGACTGGAAGGAAGTCTCAGGAGGATTCAAACTTTGAGACTGGAAGGTAGGGTTCCATAGTGCTGCAATGGCAGGGCCTTTAAGAACTCCTATGGGAAGGAGGCTCACCCTGTTGCTTGCTAAGGCCCTCGTGTTCTTCCTCTTTCTAACACACTTGGGCAAAACCAACAGCTTCCAAAGTACGATTTAAGGGAGAAAGTGTTGTGGGCAAGGCTTTCAAACCCTAGAAGGTGAAACCCTAGGTGTAGATTCAACTAGGCCTTGGACGCCTCCTCTTCTCAATCTATAACTTCAATGCCGGGCTCCTCAAAAAGGAGAGAGAAAAGTGTAGCAACGGCTAGGCTATATCTTCCTCTTTTCAATGGCTAAATCTATTTCTCAAACAAGGGACATATAGCAATGACCTACATTGTGTGCTTTCTACTTAGGGTTTCAAGATTCAACAATATAATAGAAAATGTAAGAAATTAAGTCTACAACCATTCACTTAAGAAGTTTTGCATGAAAAAATTCACTTACATGTCATGAAGAAACATAATCAAACCCTAGTTGTAACCTTCCTCAAGAGAAAACAACACATATGCCAAGAGAAATCCTCCAAGAAGAGTTGCTCCTCACTTAAAAGACCAAAAACAATTCAAGCTAGGCGCTAAAGATAGTATCTCACAAGAGAGTGAGTTGTGTTCTCGCTCAAATGAGGAAAACATCCTCAATATATATCAATCTATGACCTTCAATTACAAAAATAATAGGTCATTAAAACAACCTAATAGCACGAATTCAAGCAAAATTACAATCGCTTTTACATTAACTCCTAGATAAATGACATAAACTGAGCAAAGGTGGGACGTCAAGACCTTCTAAGGGAGACGCTATTCTTTTGGGCATGTCCAAGATCCGTAAGTCGACGCTATCCCTTTTTGGGCTTCTCCAAGCTACCACGCGTGCCAATAACCTCATCACGCCGCCACACGCTCAAGATAACGCCCAACTCTCCTAGGTGACGCCTTGTCCATCAAGGGGAAAACGTTATATCTGAAGTGGGTCATCCCCCCAAGGCTGGGCTTAGCCAAAGTGTCCCTGGTGGAACGTCCTTCTTCTTCATGCAACCATCTCGATGGGCTCTTCAACCCCATGGAGGTCCTGAAAGCTAATCATATCCCCATGTGTACCGATCCAATCGGGATACATGTCCGCCGAGCATGGTCCCCAAGACATCAAAAAACTTCACCCTCCATGGGTTCATTAGTCCTTGGGATCATAGCGATGTAAATGATATCTCATCATTAAATTTATCAAATACATGCAAAACCCCTAGCATATCATCTTAATAGCTCAAAGACATTACACCTACCCCTGGTCTTACTATACAAAGTTGAAGAAAGAGATGTACAAACTGTCACGAGATCCATAAGAAGAAGAGAGTTTCCCAAGAAGATTATTCAAGCCATGTAATATGAAGTGATATGGTTTAAGGACGCCCACCATAAGTGAAGACCGTGGAAAGTATTGTCCAGGGTACCTTTATAGGAGGCGAGTTGTACCTCATTGATGCGCTTTTTCCAAGCCCCTCATTGCCTCTTTATTCTTTCCTTATTTATTACCTTTTCTTTCTTTTTACTCTGTCTCCACTGTGAGACATTGGCTCTGGTATTGGGACTGAAATGGACAGTTGTTACCCACTAGTATTTTCAGGAAATTACAATGGCTCATGATGAGACCCGGCTCTGGGCCATGCAACCAGTCAATAGTCTCTAGCGTAAACTGTGATAATGGTAATGTCAATCGCTAAATACCTATGAACATAATGGGCTCTTGCTCAGATGAGACCTCCCATCCTCTTTGGTTAGGTCTTGTTTTATTATTTTTCTTTGGGTCCCTTTTGTTTCTTTATCGAGATGCCTTTTATTGCCCTCTGAACTCAGGTATCTCTAGGCTTTATCTCCCTATGGCTTTTATCTTTACCGCCTTTCTTTTAATTCCCCTGGCCTTTTAGCCCCTTCTTCCCACTGTGACAAAAAGTGTAACCCCTCAAATTGGTCATCCAAATGACCAGACTATTAGGGGAATGGGATGGATGTATGGGAGATAAGATGTAAAATGATTGTATGGCGCGAGCTGACCATGGCTCTTCAACCGGTAAGCAACTAAAACCCATGGATACCAAATTTTGCTAGGGCACCCTGCTAATCCCCCCAAACAATGGTCAAGTGGGTCGTGTAAGATCCAAGCAGTTTTTGTCCGAAATGTAAGGAACCCGATGCATATATAAGAAAGTTATAATGATCAAACATGACACATGTCATGATACCTGGATCCACTACCTCATGGAGCAAGAGTCTCTCCTGATGTAAGTCCAAGCCGATGGTGATGGATGTTGCCGCTACTACTGACAAGGTGAAGGTGCTGAAAGAGAAAACCAGGACAAATCTGGCGAAGAAGAAGAAGGATGGGCCCTCCAGGGCCATGCTCAGGTCAATCCTGCTCTCGGTACTCCATGTCTAGGACCTATGGGCCTCGAGACATGATCTCCTAGTTATCCCTAGAAATCGGGGATAACAGGGCACATATGTGGAAGAAGGGACTCACGCTTCAATTTGAGAGAGTTTCCAAATCTCACGTGGGAAGGGGGATGTATTCCCCATATGGGGGCGCAAATCCCAATGGGGATTTAATTAAATGAGTGGGTAAATGGGTAAGTAAGGTTGGGAAAGGGTAAGGAAAGGTTAGGTGGGGTCCCTCTCATCAATATTTCACCTTTACTTTACCTTATTTGACCAATTATTACAAAAATGACATTTTCCCATGTCTTGGGTTTAGCAATTAAAATTGCTTTTATCTGACTAAGACTCCTAAGTGGACAAAACCTTAAAAAAACTTGTCCGACTGAGTTGAAACTTGGTCCAAGGGTGTAGGGGGTCTCATTACCTTTCTTTTGAGTACAAATACCCCTATCAAAAGCCCAGGGACCTAAGTTTTACATTATTTCATCAAAATTAATTAATTTAATTCCCAACCTTAGGAAAAATTAATTAATTAAAAAAAACCTATCTAGACTCGACTAAAAATTACGAAACTTTTTGTGGTGTCTTACATGGTCATTTACATTGTTCCTAAACACTAGCTACCAAAGAATGACTTCATTAGAATGCCTTTCACCACTTTGGAGGATTTATTGCTAGTGGGAGTTAAAAACTCAAGGGAAATTAATAAGGCTGGTTAGGCCAAATCAACCTCCTGAGGACAAAAAAAACTCAGTGAAAGGAACTCTCCTAATGAATAAATCCTAAGGCAACTGACCTAACTATGATCCATGTAGACCTATTACAATATTAACCCACGCGGGGGTGTGGAAATCCTGCTTACAAAATTGTGTGTTGGAGCAAAAAAATGCCCTGTAGAACCAAAAAGTCTTCAATTTATTTGCATCTGTTGATGCATATCTTCATGGTACATGGATTTGACCCCCTAGTTGAATAGGCGGTCAACACACCCATCTCCATGAGTTTCATTTCATGATTGATTATATGTTTATTTATACCCATGATTATTATGTGTTTGACTTATCATTGTTGTATTACATAATTAAGCACAGGGGGAGATACCTTGATGAGATGATCAATTGGTTGCACTGGTTGCACGATTTCACCTGACATCCACAGGACTTGATCACCATGGGCCCCAGGTAATTAGGTAGGTCATTTGCTTTCCCTTGCATTTGCATTTGTCTGCTCATGATTATTTAGTTACATTTACTTATTTGCATGTCATATCTCATTTTCATTGTGTTCTACTTGCATTATTGCATACTTGTTATGATCATTTGTTTTCATCATATTACATGTTAGTTTAGAAATTTTTGAAAATATGCAAAATTTTCTTTTAAAGATTAGTTGAAATTTTTGAAATTTTGATCATATGGACAGAGAGTGAGTGAGCCACCCTCAATATCAATGTGTCTAAGAACAGGTCTTACCAGGAGATGTTGAGGTTCTCATGCACTCTACGACGAGTACATGTCCCCAAATAGGAGCCAGATGTTATCCTCCATTCCTAGGGATAACTAAGGAGATGATGTCTCGAGGCCCTCAGGTTGCAGACATGGAGTACCAAGAGGCAGATGAGCAGGCAGAGACCCCTATCATACCACACATCACCATCCAATCGATGCCAGTTGCATCCACCACACCCAACTTGGCCCATAGAGGACAACAAGTCTTGCTTCATGAGGTAACAAGTTAGATGTCGTGGTAAGTGTAATTTTAATATTTGGAGCATTCGAACATGTTGCTAAGGATCTTTTCTTGATTTTGAAAACATTTGCTTGGAAATTATGTTTTTTGCCCTATTTCACCTTGGTGAATGTCATGGTTTCCTATGGCCACCCTCAGGGAAAGGGTTGATACCGGGGGTCTCCTTGAAAGGTCATTGTACCATTCCCACTCATACTTGCCACCTTCCATCACTTCTTCCCCTATGTTTCCCCATCTTTTAGGCTTTTAGGCTTATTGACCTAAGAAGGGCATGTACCTCATTTCATGGGAAGAAGAGGCCACTAGGCTCGAAGGTGTCCTAGCAAAAACATCGTGAAATAAAAGCTCTCCCTAGGATCCAAAGAGCAATGAAACACTTCTCAAAAAAGTGAGGGACCCATAAAATAAATAACTAATTGATTATAAGACTTTCCAAGGTAGAGCATTTGTGGGCTATGCATTTCCTTTTTAGTGCCCCTTATTGTCTTCAACTTGTAAAGGCATGCGAACCAAGGTAGAGCGTATGTGGGCTATGCATTTCCTTTTCAATGCCCCTTATTGTCTTCAACTTGGTGACATATGCAAAATAAATGGCTAATAAACAGCTTAAAAAAATATGCTTTAAAAACAAAAAGAGGAAAAGGATGTGGGTAGCCCTCAACAAAGGCACCCATAAATGAGACAATACAAGCCCTTGTATGTCATGAAGCCCCATACCTACAAGTCTAACCCCATCCACCTCACATTCACTACATGACTTAGAAAGGATTATCCTTGGGAACATCCCCTACTTGAGGAATCAATTCACCCAATAGGGCATTATGACACCCCTCCCATATCTAAATTTGGCAAATTGTATAAGGTCTTTGAGCATTTGTTTATTTTGAAAAGGGGGGATTTGATGCACATGTTTGAGTGGTTCTTTTATTAGATATGGCTTACTTAGCATGATATTGTGACTTGTGGACCCCTAGAGGGCATACTTGTTTGTCTTTGCAGGTCCTTGACAGGTGAAAGTTTGAACATGGAGGCACAAGGTTCCTTGGACCTTCATTGGGGGCATGAAGCCCACAGGTTGGATGATGCGTCCCCTCTCCTTGGGACAACTTGGATGAGGGATGTTGCCTTTGGAGGCATTTGATTATCCATTGGAGGTGACTCGCTAGCATTCCCAGCCCCAACGTTTGTAATGTCCCCCACCTCTTGATGAAGAGGTTTGGGAAGACTTAGTGGTCTAGGCATATTTGTCCCGGGTAATTTGTTGATTTTGTTGTTTCTGAGAGTACTAGTTCTATCCTCAGATTTGGTGTCTTTGTGACTACTGGGATGGCTGATTTTGGTGTCTTTGTGACTACTGGGAGGGTTGATTTTGCCCTTAGAAATTTCTGAATTTGACAATTTATAGAACAATTTTTTTTTTTGTCTCAAGTGCTTGGATGATTTATCTTTGATCTTCTTGTTTCCGTTGTTGTAATTTTCAGTCAATAATTTCAGTGTAAAATTGTTCAATGATAACAGCTAGGTTTAATTGTTTGGTTCACTAGGAAGTAATTTTCAGATCTGAAATTAGTTGCATATGAAAAATTGACAAAATTGGACAACATGAGCAAACAAGCTTCACAAGGGGTTGTTTTATTTTCTATATTGACATTGTTGTTTGGGAGGGCATGGAATGGGCTCAATCCTTAGACCTAGATGCTCTCTTCATCAAAAGAGACTTTGAAAAAGCATATGATTGAGTAGAATTGCCCTTTATTCTAACCATGTTGTGAAGGAATTAGGGTTTGGCTCTTTCTACACTAGTGTTGTCCATTTACTCTCTTTTCTTAAGCCTCTGCATGCATTGATATTAACATATGTAAATCATAAGGAATCGGCCTTTTTAGTTCCATCTGCTAAGGTTTTCCTCTAGGATTTTCCTTATATGTTATGTTAGTTGAAGCCCGGGGTTATCTAGTTTTAAGTAAGATAATCCAAGGCCTTATCAAATGTATTCCATTGCATGAACTTGAGATAGGACCATTAATGGGCACTTTGTTGCTGATTCATTTCTCGCCATTCAAGAAGAGCAAGCCTCCTGGGACTACACCATGGATTGTCTTTAGACCTTTCATGATACTCGTGGCTCTAATATTTCATAGGAAGAATCTCAATGTTATAAACAAAACCATAGTCCAATGCTTGGGTAGCGTGAAGGCTAGGGGTGGCCCTAGATCCATCCAAGTCAAATTTTAAAAATTTATCAGCATACCTTTTTCCTTCCAAGATTTACCTCAATAGCTTTAGGAGGTGGTGTCCAAAAAGTTGCAAAGAAAATTGAAAAATGGATCACTAAACCTATGGCTTTAGCAATTAAATTTCAAATTTTCACTAAAGTTCTAGCAGCCACCCATGTGTATTATTCTTCATGTTGGGTTCCCTTTATGAAAGCTTACAGAAGCTAGAAAGGGCCTTGAGGAGTTTTCTTTGGGCCAATAACTACAGTGATAAATGATTTGATAGATTCAACTAGGCATTATGTTTTACTCCAAGAGGGTTGGGTGGCATGGGGATATTAAAAACATGCACATAAGCTCAAGCTAAGTGTGCTAAATGGGTGATTTGGCCATTAGAAGGAAAAGAAGATTGGAAGGTCCTATTGAGAAAATGTATATCTCCAAGGCCCCTTTGGGTAAAATATCCTAGCAATTTTCACTCCCTTGTCACCACCCCTACCATAGTGAAAAATAAAGGCTTCTTTGTAGCCCAAAGCATCTATAAGCTCAGGAAGTTATCAAAATTTTTCTAGCTTGGAGAGGACCAATCATTGAGAACCAGTATTTCCTTCAACGACCATAACATTTGGCAAACACCACTATTGGCACAGAAAGGAAAGACATGGCCAAAATTGTGGTGTACCCGAACACTCCGGTGCCTGTTGGGATGGCGGAGCATGAGGAAATTTCACCAATTTCCCTCTAACATTCACCATAACATCCACATTTGAATAAACATGCCAGATAACATAAAAATCCATAGAAAAATCAGTATATAATTTACAACATAGCATTTAATATAAAAACAGGAACATAGTATTTATCCCTTAAAAATCCACCGATTGGCTGCAGACCTACGACGTTCCACCCAGCCATAGATCTCACTGCTCATAAACTCTCAGCAGTGGATCACCCCCGAGCTAAGGCTATGACTCCACCAGGGTAAAGGCTTCCTAAGCCAACCATGGTCCACAATTAGTACCAACATGGTCTAGGCCAACGTACCAAACCTCAGCAGCACTCCAACCTATAGTCTCTCATTCCCCATCATCCTGCACAACCCAAGGTAGTGTGCCCCCTTCTCTGCAACGCGGTCCCTCGGGTTGCACCACTACCCTTCCAAGGCTCCAACACAGGCCAGCCAGGAAATCGCAAAGCACTATGGCTCCAGGAATTCCAACTTCCCTTAGAGGTCTAGAAGTACCCTCCAGGCCTCACATCAGTGAACCTATCCCCACACTTCTCCCTCTAGGGATCCTGCCTTCTCCAAGGCAACCCAAGGAGAAGTGTACACACACCCAAATCCACCTAGGATCCACAAGATAAGATCCATAGTCTCTGATCACCATCTTGCCCAGAGCAACTCCTGTGGTCAACCCCTAGTAAGAATGGAGTGAATGAATGGAGAATTACACTGAATCCCCCCTTTAAATATGCATGTGGTCTTTTTATATTATATTATTATATAATATAATAACATAAAGGCTTGTATTATTATATAATATAATAATATAAATGCCTAGAAAATTATTACACTATATTATCTTAGCCTCCTTGGCTTAAGCTCCCTTTACCTAGCCCTTAGCCCCCTTTCCCACTCATGGAGTCTTAGCCCCCCGTACACAACCGTGGTGTTATTTTATTAATTAGTGCATATGTACACTTTATAATACAAACTCTCTAGCTTTTTATCATCTTTACAGGCACTCTAACCCGAACATACCAGCTCACTAGCATAAGTATCACACATACAATATATTTACAATCCGTTGATCAAGTTGGGGTATTACAAAAGTTATGTGATTATCATCCCTCGAGTTCTAAAAAAAAGACAGTCTAAACGTTCTACATTTTTACCCTTTTTTGGGCATGTTTTTCCAATGAGTTTTGCCCAAAATCCAGCCAGAAATTTTTAAGTATAGCTAGAATTGTAGATTTCAGGGATTGAGATTATATATTCTAAGTTCCCTAAGGGTTTTTGAGGGCGCTGAATCGATTAATGCATTCAAAAATGTGATTTAATCAATGTAAAATTGTGATTTCGCCAACAATCTGTGTCGGATTCCAATGATAGTTGCTGGAAAAAGTAAAAAATGTAGAATGTTTAGACTACACCTAAAAAAAGAGGTATTGTTTCAGCTAAGGATTTGTATGACAATCACTCAAGAGAGGGTATACCATGGCTAGATTTGAAGCCCAAATTTGGGCGAAAAAACTGTCATAAGATTTTTCTTGAAGAGCCCAAAGTTTGATACACAATGAACTCTTCATCAAGGCCTACAAATGCCTTGAGTTAGGAGGATGGGTTTGGAAATGGAAACAAACTAAGAGCGTTTCAAAATATAAGCCTACAAATTAATATAAATGGTTGTACTCAAGGTAGCTCTTGGATGGTTACGTTAGTAAACTATGGAAGCATAAGTCCAAACTAAAAGCATGGCTTCTTTTGCATGGTCATTAGTTATGGAAGGCTTGCCTATTAAGAGGAGAAGTACTCAACTAGGAGTTCAGATACCTCGTTTCCCACAATGCAATCGCCCTTAAATGCTTAAGCATCATTTTTGGTCTTGTCACTTGCCAAGTCTACACAAGGTTGGGTTGAGTCCTTTTGTGGTCAATTCTTCCTCACTTCCATACCATAGAAAGCTACTCTCCTAGAAGACAAGCTACCTTGGGTTGTAGAATCGCAATCTTTATGGCAACTTGTTTGGAAAGTTTTTTTATGGAAGAGCAAGAATGACATCTTATTTAATGAGATGGAACCTTCTACAATCTTTTCATGGTTTGACAACTTGCTAATACATGCAAACCTTTCCTTACAGATCAATATGCAAGTGCTAAATATTGAAATGGAGATGGGTCATCTATGCCTGCTATTAGTGTTTTTTTAAGGGGTAAGGTTGCCCTACAATATGAGTAGGGTCCACCTAGCACTTCCCTAACAATATTTGCTTAATCCCACCAATCACAGAGATTTGAGGGTTGACCTCATCACCACTTTGGCAATGTTGTTAGTAGGAGGGAAAGGAAGCACAGATGGGCTTATCCTCTAATGCAGAACAATGCAAGTTTTGAAAAGATGGGTAGGATCTGATTGTTGTGGAAGTTGAGCCGACTAGTACTAGGTGGGAAGTTGGGAACCAACCCCCAACGATCATGACAATCCAACTCCCGATGCTGAGCTACTCCTTGTTGCAGCTTAATGACACTATGTTTATGCTTGGGCCTAGGGCCTTATGTTGTTATGTCTCATGGATTATTTTTGTTATGTCTTTATGTATAATATTTATGGTGTCGCTCTATACTTATGAGCGTTTTGGTAGATAGCCTACTTTTGAATTATGATAGAGCTTGCAGAGGTTGCTTGTACAGCCCATCTTTTTTTTATCAATAGCACTCTATGTACATAGTTTTAAAATATTAATAATAAAACAAAGTTTTTTATTAAAATAAATGCATTCACATAGAAAACTAAGTGACATTTAAACTATAAGTATTCATAAAGGGTCAAAGATCAATTCAAAGTGTTGGGTAAGATGATAATTAATCATAGTTTTGTGGTGAAGGCCAGGTTGCACTCAACTGGACTGTGAAATGAATTGTGTTCTATGTAAGAAAGAGGAGAAAATAAAGCATATACTTTGAAGCTGCGAATTGGCACAACCATTTGAAATCACATAGCAGTTTAGTTTTTTATCTTGTTTGTGGGTACTTTGAAGCTGCAAATTGGCACAACCATTTGAAATCACATAGCAGCTTAGTTTTTTATCTTGTTTGTGGGTCCCCTCCATTGGAAAGACGCCATTGACATGGATGATTAGATTGCATAGCAAAGAGATATGGCAGACAATTCGCCTCACAAGGTTGCCTTCTTGTCAAGGAAGTACAGGGTAACTTTTAATGAGGATTCCTCCCAACTGCATTGGAGTGTTATTGGCCTTTAGCAAAAAAAGTAGCAACCCACTTTTCAACTTGGAAGGAGATGTAGATTCATTAAAAGTGGAGGCTAAGGCTGACATGTTGAACCTTCTTGCCTACAATGAGATAGGTGGTAAGATGAGGCAATGTCCAGACCCATTGATGTCATACACGCTGTATTCCCACAGGTTTGCAATGCAATATAAGATGCACTTTCTCAAAGCAAATAAAAAGCAGCAACTAATTCTTTTGGATGAAGCAATCATAAGCCGTTATTGTTTTTTGATAGAGCCCAAAGTCCATATATTTAAAATAGCCAAGTACACCCAGAGAATACTTAGTTTGGAGGTGTTACCAAAAAGGAGCATGTTCTAAAAAACTGACCAAATGGACTACCAAGCATATTGTGACAAATTCAAACATTATAATAAATTGTCATGAACTCGAATAGTAAGACCACACACTCACACCTACGAGGCTAAATCTCCCATGTCATCAATTATCACGCAAGCTTACCCAACCCATAAACACCTACAACAAATTAAATCTATTATTAATAGTTTGATGTGTTTAAGAAGCATGATGTTTAAATGTCTATATCTTGTCGTATGACACTAGGCATTTACTTATTGAAATATTAATGCTTAAGTTCCAATATACAATAACGACAGACCAAAGATATTTTTAAACACTAACCGTTCCTGCGATTGAAAAACCCTTGGTCCACTTGATAAGTGTGCCACTGGAGATTGAGGACTGCTTCACTGGGAATGAAAAGGTGAAACCAAGCTCCCTTTGGCGGCCAGGTGGCAGATAGAAGTTCTCACCCTCTTTTGCAACGAAACTTACTAGTTCTGAGGCAATGTAATCAAACAATTGCTGCAACCAAGATCAAGCTAGTTTTCAAGATCATGTTTTGTGAAAATAAGAGAAATGAGTCAATGACTGAACTGACGAAAATAGGAGAACAGTATGTTTGAAAAATAATTTTCTTTTCAATGCAAGTTATACTGACCTCAGTTGTTCCACTCATTAGGCTTGCAGGTATAGACACTTCTTCAAACTCTTGATCAACAACTTGTCCTTCCTTGCCATCCAATTGCACACGCAACACCCGAAAATTGGTTCCCCCAAGATCCAATGCATAGAAAAGACCTTTCTCATCTCTTTTGAACAAGCAAAGGCAAACAAATGTGTAAGCAGACCTATGCTTATTGACCATTCAGCAGACCTATGCTTATTGACCATTCAGGTTGCAAGAAAAAGAGTGTTAAGAAACTTTTCTTAAGTTGTAACTTATCAAGCTCAAACCTAATTTTTATCGAGCATAACCATCCTTCCATGGATAGGGAAAGATAGAAATAATCTATTTTATGTAAATAAAACAAATATATCAGTAACTCTGAGGAGAAAATTGTTCTTTTACACAAAATTGGCATGGAAGTAACACAATTCCCTGACAAATACAAAAACGACGCATCAAAGAAACCACAAAGGAGTTCAATTATTAGTTCCTGTCAGAACAAACAAGCTGCCAACTTTATACATGTATTGCCATGGATATAACTTTGAAATGGATGCTGTTTTAACCTATCATTTTTTTGCTGCCATTGCTTTCAAAATCTCATATCTGCAATGATAGAATGAACTCCAGAAAGAGACTACCATAAATTTCCTGAACAAGCAATGTTTGCAAGGAATAGACTGAAGAAGTTCATCATTTGTTCTGCGCCCAAATACAAAATGACAGTTCTCAGGACTTATAATCGCCATTAACTGTACACTAGAAAAGTTTGGACTATATTTCTAAAATTTCTTCAAGTTGATCATCCTACAGTTTGCACAGTTAAAATACTGCAGAAATGTCACTTTCCTGCAAAGCAAACAAAAGTATTGCTTGCAAAATAGAAACTTCACCAAATTTTGTTTCAACATACGACAGTCAAAAGTCCCTCATCAAATTATGCAGACTATCTATAAATACCTAGCGGCTAGCCTGCCCGTGAATACATGGGAGTCGCATAAACACACCATAAACTTGATTTTTAAGATGAAGAATCATGCATGTCATAAATGGGTTAGACCTCTTTGAACAGATGTGCCTCCACCAAAACTAAAGGAGTAAACTGCTTTATCTCAGAGCGTTTTCAAGGTACCATTCTGAGTAATCTAAATACTATTGAAGTATTCTGTGACATATGCTTTAAAACAGCAACTTAAGAATAACTGAATAAGTATTGTCAGAACCACTTCAAAGAACATTGCTTGTCATTCTTATCTTTTCATTCCACTTTTTTAGTTATATACAAATTTATAGACATTGTAAGATGATTCATTAATCCGTTTAGACCAATACGTCAAACGGATAACTCCCTGAGCAGTGAACATTACATTTGTTAATTCAATGTGATAATATGCAATGGAGAATGCAAAATTCACAAATTGTTCCTTTCAGTTTTTATCTTTTCTTGGTTAAGTGAGCTAGATAACAAGAGGGCATTCTGGATTACAAGCTTGCACGCAATTTGAGAATGAGTAAGCAATCATCATTAAAATTGCCTGAAAGAATGCTACATATCAAAAAGGCAATTGTCCAAAATGCTCCTTGTTTTGTAGTTGAAGAAGATGATAATAAAAACATCCATACAATTATGGAATTTTTAATGAAGTTGAATTCCCTTGAATTCAATCAATTGAGAAAATCTCAAGAGTAAATACTTTAAAAAGTAAGTATTTAGAAGTAATTAGTCAAGTCACGTGAATGAATTTCAAATAGCTATATTGAAATTATATTGATACCCAAAAATAGGTTTCAATCAATTGAGAAAGTCTCAAGAGTAAATACTTAAAAAAGTAAGTATTTAGAAGTAATTAGTCAAGTCACATGAATGAATTTCAAATAGCTATATTGAAATTATATTAATACCCAAAAATAGGTCAATGAGATTAAAATTTAAAAAACATCCGAAAGAAATAACAGCAATAGGTTTTACCAAAGGGTAACCCTTCTAACAAAAAGAAAAATAGAAAGCACAAAAAGTACAAAAGGGGTTCTAAAGATGCCCCAACTAAGAAAATAGTGCCTAGTGCAATTAAAAAAAAGGAGGAAGAAAGCAGATGGATGTTGTTATGATCAATATGTGAGAAAGGAAGGAGCTAATCCTACTTGTCCTCAATGGTAAGAATGGTAAGAACTGTAACATTATCATCAAGTGCCTACTGGAGAATATCCTCAGAGAATACCTGCACTAATGGGGGCATGGAAAGTAATCTCATATAGCATCAAAGTGTTCCCAACAAAAAACCAAAGAAGAAGCAATTCTAACATCCAAGGCCGAGGAACCCCTTATAGAAATGGAGTAGTTAGTAATGCAATTATGAACTAATACCCTAGAGTGAGGCCACTATTGAGCAGTCCGCACCCCTCTTTGTATCTTGTATCTCAAAACACAAATTGATGTTGAATAATCTGGGTAGAAGGACAGTGTTTGGTGGGTCTATGGCTGTCATCGTAAATCAGCAGTAGTTGCAAGCTGTTTCATGCTACCAGTGCTCATGATAGGGTGGAAGAAAGAGGCAATCTGTAGTTCTTGTTTGAGAGCTACAGTGACACTTGAGGTAACCACCTCACTAAGGAACAAAGCTAGACACCTCTAATTCAGGAAACTAAAAAGATATAAAGATCCTCCAAAGTCCCTAAAAGGGCAAGATGGATAAAGACGCCTAAAGACGCCTAAAAAAGATGGATAAAGATACCTCCACTAAAGTCATAATAAATTAGGAATTTAAAGATAAAGTGCTCTTCTCTCCACCTCATGTAAAGAGCGAAGCCTGCAAATACATTCCTCATGAAGGATGTAGTTAGTCGCTACTCTCGACTTGTGAGAACATACTCAAAATTGATCAAGAGGCAATTGAGTACATGTGACCAATGATATCGGACGTAATTAGGCCAAACAACAAGACCGTCTAAATTCTGAAGGAAATGCTCAAAGTGGAAGGCCAATTTGGAACTAAAAGGTTTAGACGATGTATTCCAAAAGGTCTGGACTTTGAATAGCTCTTGCAGATGTCATCCCTGAGGATGTCATCCCTGAGAATGTCATTAATCTTCCTCGTCAATGGGGAAGATGAAGGGGTTGTCCAGAGAACTCTACGAGGGAGAAAGTCAACAGAGATGCCAATTGTCTGCAAGAGCAAAGAGACATCAAACAATCAACAATGTTACCATCTTGACTGGTCCAAAGATGCTAGTCTCCATATGATCATATTAGCACCCTAAGATATGAGATAAAGAAATCAATCTATTTTTTTTTTCATTTATTAAGACAAGAACTAAATGCCAAGACTGCGTAATGTTATCAAGGTTCACATATGCAGCATTGGCTATGAGGTAAACGTTTGAATGAATCAAAAGGACATCGTATATAAAAGTTTGTTGACAAAAGACTCAAGTTTGTTGACAAAAGACTCTTTTCTTTTGATGGATAGGCTCTTCAATACAGATGTAGTAATGACATAATAGAAAACTCGTGGATCAGTTCGAAAAAATTACTTCAAGAATGCTTATGCTAAGCTTTCGTTCTCATCTGAGCACTTCAACACAGGAAATTGAAAACTTCTGAAGCAGTAAATGCTGGATGTGGAAGGGATATTTCTTTGATCTTTCATTTTTTCGTTTAATTGAAGACAATTAGATGACAAGCGTAGAATATGTCTACAAACAATAAAATAGAATTATTTTTCTTTCCAATAATAATCTAAACTGCAAGACTGTATTAGGAATAAGTGAAAAACAAATGTCTGAATCTGAACATAATCTGAGTAATTGAAGATAAAAAACTTACAGAGATCTCTTAACCCGACCAAGGTTGCTATTTACATAGTTCACAGGCCAAAAGTGGATTCTATTGCCAAAATTATTTTCAAATGCCTTAAACACAAACAATGTTTTCTAACTTAAATCCTTAGGTATGAACTATCGAGAAGCAAGAGTACAAACAGCGTATTAAGGCACCAGATATTGAAGGGATGGTTTTCTAAAACATTTTCTTCTTTTGAAGAGAAACGGACTAGAACTTATAAGTATAGGATAAAAGAATTAGAAACCCAAATACAGAGTTTACTCTAGTTTTCAGAGTAACCTGAATAACAAAAGAGTTTTGTGCCCAAATACAGTAAAGTCTTCAGAGTAACCTGAATAACAAAAGAGTTTTGTGTCTATCACTTCTAGAAATGATTAATTGAGGTTAAGGGAAGACAATGCTATCATGGTATTGCCAGGATAATAGAGGTGCAAACCTTCTTCAAGTTTTGCTCCTTCAAAAAAGTTTTCACCTCCACATATTTGATCCCTCTTAATGCTTGATAGAGATGGACTGAAGATGGATCTATGCTGATATTATCAGCTTGAGGTACAAATTCTATGCTGATATTATCTGCTTGAAATGCAAATTCTACATGAATTTACATGATAATCCCTTTTCCAATTTTGGTCAATTTTTCTTTTAAGATAGCAAATATTAAAAGTATTATGACACACATGCTCAGGCAAGAAAATTTCAGGCTACATAAATTCTTTAACTCAGTGGTTGTCTCTTGAAACACATCTAAAACTTAATAAGATGCTTATTAAATATGGGCAAGTGTCTGAGTGCTAATTTTTCAATTGAAGCCAAAGAGAAAGACATGAAAGACATGTAAAGATAATAATTAATGGTTCAAACTCCTAAACGCTATAAAAAGATTTTGAGCAGTGAAGAGAAAATTCTCTAACAATTGATCTATTGCTCCATTCATAACAAGATACAAAATCTCCACACCATTACATTATAATATTTAGTTACATTTTTTCTCATTCATGGCAGTTAAATACCAGAACTATCCAAACATTTGACTAAGTACATTGAAGCCATCCAATTAGTTTAAAGCATGGTTACCAAGTTCCAAAAGTTTGGTAGGTTGAAGGAGTAGATTAAAAAAAGCTCAAGATTCTATAGAGAAAAAAAGGTTTGTAATATCTCTATTTAAAATTATCCAAAGAAATTGGAGCTAACGATGAAGAAGAAGAGATATAAAGATTCTCACCATTAAACAAGGTTCGTTTGATCTGTAGTTCTCATTTTTTTTTTGCATTTTTTTTAAATCTGTAGTTCGCATTTTTTAAAGAAAATTATACTTGAAATTATATTCATTACTCAGAAATCCAAAAAGAAATTAAAAAAATATAGTAATTCCAATAATCTATATTTTCCTCATTACTATGTAAACGTAGTAATTCGAATAATCTATATTTTCCTCATTTCCTTTAAAGCATGGTTGACCAAGCCAGAATTGTCAATCTCATTTGCAAAAGAGCATGTACGCTATAATGAATACCCGTGGACAAACACAAGAACTGAGAGTTTTTGAGTCCCTGGCCGATTCCTCTTGTTATCATGAATTAAATCATGCATACTCCAAATTCTTTAGATCAAATTTTTAAGTTTTTACTTCTTTCCTTTTTCAATAAAAGGTGCAGAGGGTCCGTCCGCTCTGAAAGGTTCGGGGTCCGGCGGAACCTAGTAACTATGAAGCATAAGGAAGGGATCCATGTTTTCATTTCAATGTAACCAGCATAGCAACAACACATAAGACTCACAAATCCGGTCATAGTGTCAATCACTTGGAAAATATTTGTAAATATTGGGCATAATTTGTTCAAGTAATTAGCTTCAATTTCGGTTTAAAAAAAAACAGAGAACCGTGCATTATTTACTGTGCAATGAAGTTTTTAGTTGAATACCATATAACAACATTTAAATAGAAAATTTCTATGCAATATCTCTATAGATTGATTTACTCCGCAAATACAGTTTAATCCAGCAAAGATAAAGAATTATGTTTATTTATTTGATTTCAGTGTAAGGAGATTATTTAGAGCGCTAGAATCAAGATTCGGCAATTACCCGGTAGACAAAAAGAATCGACAATTTCAGCATAATAAAGAAAGTGCTGGCTGCGGATTCGATCTCTATTTCAATCTGCTTCGACTACAAACAGCTAAAGATAGAAATAAGCAGATACAGATTTAGTGTGCATGTCAAAGCATACCCTGTAGGCAGGTTGTCAACGTAGCTTAGGAGCATCTTAAGCTTACTGCCGCCCTCGGAGGCCAAGCCTGCATTCATCTCGACGATCAGAGAATCCACGACATGCCTGAGCTTGTGCACGGGAGTCGAACACTGGTCCTCGAAATCACGGAGAATGGCGATCGCCCGTTTCAACCTGTTCTTATTTTGAGCGCGACGTCTGACGATCAATGCCGCTACGGCACAGGCAGTGGCCGCGCACGCTACCGCGGTTCCAACTGCGGCCTTGCTGCTGTTCATTTTGATTTCTCTATGCAAATGACTTCGGAACACCAGAAGGGAGCTACAGAAAAACAAAATGTTCAAAAGATCAGGCCACCCTCGCGGGATTCGACCTCCGAATCATCAAAACCTCAAGTGGGAAATCAGAGGAAAAAGACAAACGGTAAGGGAATCCACAGACGAATTGGTGGGATTTGAGTATAAATGAACAACAACCAGATGATTTATGACAAACGGGAGCCTCGCCGCTCGGAACGATGTGGATAAATAGACGACAACGAGCTTCTTATAGTACTGCCAACTGGTGTTCGCTCTTCGTATATTCCGCACCTAATTTTGGAAGTGGAGATGAACCTGGAGCCTATTTGGACAGAGTGGCCGGAGTTAACGGGATATGGGCGTGTTGGCTACTCTAATCGGGACCCGCTGGTCAAAGGGTTGTGTTTGTTTTGTGATTTTGCTGCTTCTTCTCCAAATTTGGGGAAAGATCAGGATAAGCTGTCTTGTCACTCGACCATACGACTCTGATTCTGTAGCGTGGGTGAGGACATCGACAGTTCGATTCCCATGGGACAGTTCGATTCCCATGGGCTATAGCGAGGCCAGAGGTGGATGGGTATTATTGAACCACTGGCGCTTCTATCTTGTTTGACGTGGATGGACACTCGCCAATGTTGAGATGTGGACTTGGGAATTAGTTATCCTTCTTATCATCTCTTATTTTATTTTAAAAACTCGGATTCCCTTGGGGAAAAGCTAAATACGTGGCTTTCTCTGGGGAGAAAGCACCTACGTCTTTTAAGAACAACTTTTTAGGTGGAAAGATTCGAAAATGGATCATACTATAAATTATAACTTAGTTATAAAGATGTTAATATAGTTAGGATTTCGAAAACAGTTTTTTTTTTTCTTAATTTCATGGTTTAGAAATTAAAAAAATAAAACACAAATTGGATTTTTTTTGAAAAAATAAATTAAATATTATCATTTTCAATGACAAAATCCATAACTATGAAATACGTGATAGAATAAGATACTTTGGTATTATCCAAATGGATTGAATGCATGAGAAAACACTTATAAAAAAATGTGATAATGTCAATACATTAATATTATCCAAACGGATTGAATGAATAAAAAATATTTTCAAAAATTGAAATTTTAAATAAAGTTTTTTTAAATCATTTTTATATATTTTTAATATGCATATTATAGTTATAAAAATTACTATTAATAATATAAATATTTTATTTTTATTTTAATAAAAATTAATTTTTTTATTTTATTTTATTTTAATTTCATTTCATTAACAAATATTTGAGAAAAAATAATTATATTTCTAAACTCAAATTCCTAGAATACAAATGAAAAACCAATCCCTTATTTGAATCATGAAATAAGATAATACTTCATTTAACGTTACCTTATTTGAATCATGAAATAAGATAATACTTCATTTAACGTTACCTCTCTAGAGAGGAAAGGCCCAATAATTTTGTGTTCTTTCTTTATTTGTAAAGAGAATATTGGATTCATGGATTCCTCAATATTTACTTCAAGATAAGCACTATTATCTGCATCATTCTAAAATGTTTTTTTTAGGATTTAAAAAGACTTTTTAAAATATGTAAAGTAATATAGAATTTTTAACACTAAAACTAAAGCATGTTGAATATATATATATATATATATATATTGAGTAGGTTAAATGGTTAAGAATATGTGTATCTTTCTAGAAGATTACACGCTGGTTAAGAATATGTGTATTTTTTTAGAAGGTTACAAGTCTGAATCCAGAGGAGGGTGGAGTATATATACTTCCCTAGATTATACTAGTTAAATAGATATGCTGAGGGAATAGCTTGTTTCACAAATAATGAAATCTCATACACCAATTTGATGTCTAGCTTGGTTGTCACCTTAAAATTAGATTATCATTATTACTATTACTAGCACATCCACAAATTTGAACGGCTTCCAAAAAGAGAAACCGCCCAGAGGTGGACGGAACGAGTTGGTTGGAAGGAGGCAGTGTGTCCATAACGTAGTTGGTGAAGGCCAAAGGTTTAGGTTGGCCTAGAAAATGAAACCCTAATCACTCATACATGGCAATCAGCTAGCCACCATAGTAAATTTTAAATATGATTAAGTAAAAGTAAAAAAATAAACATGTAAATTGATGTATTTATAATAGTGAGGAAGTTAGTGGTTGAAATCACAACCATTGATTTATTGGGACTACTAAGAATATTCCATCAATATTTAATCTTGTCCATACAAAACTGATTAAGTACTAAAAACCTATTAAATATATTTTTGATCAATAGATGTAGAGTTTTGGGTATAATTATTATTATATATATAGTATCATATTATTATAATAATATTTTTAATTTTATTCCAAATTATAATGATAAAAAAACATTATATTATTATAATATTTTTAATTTTGTTTCGTCTCTTATAATTAAGAAACATATTATAAATTTAATTGAGTAGAAAATTCAAATTTTGGATGTATTTTTCACTTTTAGTAAAAAAAAAAATTAGAAAAGAAT
>SNQJ01S0028951.1:0-13222 GCA_010110895.2 Picea sitchensis
CCACACTCCAAAGTTTTATGGTAATAGTCCAACTTGGTTTTATAAGTGGCTAATCATTCCATACCAAGTGGTTTTATACATAATTTATTAACTTAGATATAAAATTTAATATTACTAGCATAGTGCTCAAAATTATGGAAACAAATGAAACCAAAATGAAAGAAACAAGAAAATGAACAAACCATCCACATGAATGAACACAAGATGTTACCTATGAAACCCAATATGAGAGAAAAATTAGTTATAAGGTAAGGCCTATGCTCTACTCTCTTTTTCTTAGTTATAAAATGTAAGTACAAAGAAAGGGGAACTCACCATGGAGTTGCCATGGACATTGTGGCTCAAATGGATACTCTAGAATCTTCTACCTCCTTTGTTAAGACTAAATATTCCACTTCTAGGTGCTCTACTCAAATATGGAATAATAACAATACCAAAAGAATGGAGCCCCTTTCTTTCCTAGAGGCCCAATATTTGACATAGACTGAAAACAATCTAGGTTTAGAGTTAGGGTTTTTGCATTCTTTAACCATCAATTAAAGTTATGTTTTTAGACCCTCTAGAATATTTTTGAGATTTGACATGTGAGATTTGAGTAATGGGGGTTGATGTGACATACACTCTGTACCATGGTGGTTGACAGGATAAGTCAATTTACATGAAGCATAACTCTTGCATGCAAACTTTGATTGAGGTGATTTTCATACCGTTGGAAACATTTCAGTGTGTAGAATAGTCTCGAGGGGATATGAGCTAACCTCGCTAACTTTTGACCCCAAAAAGTGCCATTTGATGTCTCAAACGGTCTCTAGAAGGTTATGGACATCAAATCATCAAATCGGGACCTGCCCCTAAAATGGACCTTGCAATATGATTCCTCCAATTTGTCCACCTAGAAAGTATCAAGATAGATGACAAATTATATAGTGATCCACTTTGGATCATAACTCCCCATTTAGGGAGGATTTTGGTCCCCAAAATATTTTAACAAATGAGGTGAGGAAAAGTTTCCTCCACCTTCTCTCTAGGGTACCATTTAGCCTTGCCTGAAAGTTTCTCTTCCAACCCAACCTGCCAGAGTTCATGTTGTCCCTGCCTAACAGTTCTATAATTCTTCTACATAATTGTATCTTTTACTAACTATGCCCGATATTTTAGTGTTAAGTCCTCTATGGTAGGTAGGACTTGTTCATCAGTTTCTTGATCCTACATGGAGGGCTCATAGAGTTTCATATTTTCCACATTCACTAATAAGTAAATGTACATATATGGGAGTAGACTAAGTCTGTAGGAATTATCACCCACCTTCTCCAATACTTCAAAAGGACCATACCATAGAGCCTTGATCTTCTTACCAATACCTTGTAACCTTTCTATGTTCACATGCAGCCAAACTTTGTCTCCCACCTTGAATGTTTTCTCAATTCTGTGATGATCATGTTGGTTGTTGTACTTTTCTCGTGACTTCTTCAATGTCTCTTGTACTTTCAAATGGATATACCTAATATTTTCAACATTTTTTGTTTTTTCAATGCATCTCATGTGATGTCTTTCATCACTCCTCCTTGTTATTCATATACAACATCCAGGGGAGATGGTAGAAAATAAGCAAAGAAAGTTTGAAAAGGGAACTTACTAGTAAAAGTGTGGACCACTCTATTATAAGAGTGTTGAATATAAATCAAATTTTCATCCCATGTATTTGGATGATTCTAATTGTAGCCCTTCAAAATTTGAACCATTTTCCTATTGACTACTTCTGTCCACCCATATATCTATAGATGGAAATCTATAGATCTCTTCAACTTGGCATCCATATTCTCCCAAAGTGTAGTTCAAAAGGAACTAAGGAGTTTGACATCCCTCTTTGAGTTGATGCTCCTTTGTATCCCAGAGTGCACTCAGACCTTTTCAAAGAACATGTTTGTTGTTTTTTGCCCTTTTATGGTCTTTTTACAAGGCATAATAATGCACATCTTTTTAAACCTACCAAATGCCACAAATAGATAATCATGTCCCTTACTTTTGGAAAACCATGAACAAAATCCAAGGAGATGTTATGCTAGGGTCTAGTGGTTATAGGTAAGGGATGGAATAAACCTTGCTTTATGTTTCTAGGCTTGATGGTACAATAGAGTATTCATTCTCTAACAAACCAAACTAGATATTCTTGCATTATGGGTCAATACATACACCTTTGTAAGTTGGAAACTATCTTCCAAACACCAAAATATCCTGCAACGTTGGAGGTGTGAGCCTCTCTAATAAGTTGCAATATTTCACCTTTAGGAACGTAGAGATTTTCTAGCTTGTATAGAAACCCATTTTAGATATAATAGTCAACCTTCTCATCACCTTATTCTACACTAATTTGGCCCCGTAGTTGTTGAAACACCTCTTTAAATTCCTCATCTTTCATGTATGCCTCTATGTATGCATCATGGGTAAAAAGAAACATATGCAAAAGAGTTCTCAAAGTTGTAATCTTGGATATGGGTGACCTTGAAAGCATGTCTTCCAACTTATTAGTGTCCTCCTTCTTATATTTGATGACTAGATTAAATTGTTGAAAAACCCCCATCTACTTGTAGTGTTTGGTTTGTTGAAGCTTACTTTGGGCCGACAAATACTACAATGGCTAGAAATCCATGTAGTGATGAAAGTCTTTCCAGCCTACAAATAAATATTGCATCCCTCATATACAAGTAGGGTCTTCCAAACACTACAACACACACATCAAGTGGTACTACATATACATCCACTTCATCAATATAGTTTTCACTTATAGAAAATTTGATCTTACATTGTCTAGTGACCTTGAGCTCTGCACCCTTATTTACCCATCCCAATGGATATGGGTTAGGATGATCACAAAATTCCAATCCAAGCTTGTTGACTAGATATTTTGATATGAAGATGGCTTACGAACCAGAATCAAATAGATAATCCAACTTTGTCTTCTTGACCTGGATCTTAATACGAAGAGTTGAGTAATCTCCTTCTCTTCCTTGTGATAAAGGCTACTTAGATCACCTCCTTCTACATTCTAGTGCATACAATATTTTCATCTAAACCTGGGTTTTTCTCTACTTGGTTTTTGAATCCATGGCTAGCAAGTTCTTCTTCTTTGAATCTTTCTTATGGTTCTTTGTATTTATCTTTGGATGCAACTTCCAACACTTATCTTCAATGTGACCATTGATATTACAATAGTTGTAGTGATTGTTTAGATCCTTGCATGGATGTGTAGTGCTAGTCGCCTTCTTTTCCTTTCCTTATTTGCAGGGATTCTTTACTTTCACATATTCATCACCTGGTTGATTCTTTCTTAAGAAAAGTAACAAAAAATTCCTACTACAACTGATCAATTTCTTGGATTGGTTAGCACTTACCAGAGAGATATTGAATTTATCTTTGTGTTTGTTGATGATGAAATCCTTTCCATCCTTGATAAAACATTACTAGTTCACTCTCCTCATAAATATTGCATCCCTCATATACATGTAGGGGCTTCCAAACACTACAATACACATATCAAGTGGTACTACATCTACATCCTCTTCGTCAATATAGTTTTCACTTATAGAAAATTTGATCTTACACCGTTTAGTGACCTTGAGCTCTTCATCCTTATTTACCCATCCAAATGGATATGGGTTAGGATGATCACAAACTTCCAATCTAAGCTTGCTGACTAGATCTTCTGCTATGAGGATGACTTGTGAACCATAATCAAATAGATAATCCGCCTTTGCATTATTGACGTGGATATTAATATAAATAGTTTCAAGTCATCTCCTTCTCTTCCTTGTGATGAAGGCTATTTAGGTTCACCTCCTTATACATTATAGTGCAGACAATATTTTTATCTAAATTTGAGTTTCTCTCTACTTGGTTTTTGGAATCCATGACTAACAATTTCTTCTTCTTGGAATCCTTCTTATGGTTCTTTGGATTTATCTCTAGATGTAGCTTCCAACACTTATCTTCAATTTGACAATCAATATTACAACGATTGGATTGGTTGTTTAGATCCTTTCACTAATGTGTAGTGGTCCTTGTCTTCTTGTCCTTTACTTTCCAATTCCTTTTCCCCTCCCTGGGAAGCATCTTGGTGGTCTTTCTGTATGGAATCACTTGGTTGTCCTTTCTTATTTCCTATATTATCCAAGTATTGTTCTTGCACATAAGCCTAAATAACTATCCTAATTTTAAAGAGAATCACTTGCTTCCATAAATGAATATGTAGACCCCCCATATACTTGAGGAGCATGTCTAGGTTCTTGGGAGATATAGCCAACATAATTTCCATTTTTTTGAATTTGGTGTTGTATCCTTGCACACTCTTCCCTTGCCTCTACCTAAAGTGATGCCAACATATACACTAGTCCTCTACATACCTAATAGTGTAGGACTAGGACTTGATGATGGTTTTAAATGCCTCACACTTAGTTACTGTGGGATCACCCTCCAACCTAAGCATCTCTATGTGGCCTTCCCACTAGGTTAGGGAATGACCCTTTAATTTTAGTTGGGTAAATGAATTTTTTTTCTCTTCTACTATGTTATGGACACTGAAACAAAATTTTAACCATTGCAACCAATGATTCAAATTAATATCATGAATCTCACCTTGATATGGTTTGATGTCCACTTTCACTTCCATTTTAAACAAAGATTGTGAAGAAGTGATGAAACTAGAACTTGGTTTCTCTTTCTCTAGTTCTTTTTTCAGCTCCTTTTCGAGGTCTTCATTATCTCCCAATTTCTTCTTTGATCTGACTTCTAAGTTAGAGCCACCAACCTCCCGAAAAGACCTAAAATTGTTTTGTAGAGATGCCATGAGGAGGGCCATGGTGTAAGAGATATCAACGACTTGTCCTTCTAGCTTCAACAATATCTCCTTTTTCTTCTCCCAAGTGTTGTTACAATTGGATACATACACCATGGATAGGGTTCTAAGGCTTCCTTCTTAAGCCAATTCTTGGATCTTGTAACTTCCCACAAAACCCCAAAGAAAATTGTTTTGATACCAATATGATCTATAAACTACCATGGATATTCCACTGGAATGGTTTTCCACAACATATTTTACAATACTATGAAATATTTTACTATGCAATTTATTACCTTAGATATCATATTTAATATTACTTGCATAAATCTCAAAATCATGGAAGTAATTGAAATTGAAATGAAAGAAACAAACAAATGAACACACCATTCTTACAAATGAACACAAGATGTGACCCGGGAAACCCAATATATGAGAAAACCTAGCTAGAAGGTGAGGTTTATGCTCTACTCTCTATAGTTACAGAATGTTAGTACACAGAAAGGGGCACTCATTATGGAGTTTTCATGGACCCTGTGACTTGAATGGTTGCTACATAATCTTCTACCTCCTCTGTTATTCTTTAATATACCACTCCTAGATTCTTTTCTCAACTATGGAACAATAACAATACCAAAAGAATGAAACCCTTCCTTTCCTAGTGGCCCAATATTTAATAGAAACTAATAATTGTCTAGGGTTAGGGTTTTTACATGCCTTAGACCTTAATTTATGTTAAGTTTTTGGACCCTTTAGAATCTTCTTGAGAATCCTTACGTGACATCCACTCAGTACCATGGTGGTTAACAAGGTAGGTCAACTTACGAGAGACATAAATTCTGCATACGAACTTTCATTGAGGTGATTTTTGCATCGTTGGAATGTTTTTGGTGTGTAGAAAAATGTCAAGGCGTCATGAGCTAACCTCACAAAGTTTTGACATCTAAAAGGGCCATTTGATGTCTCGAATTGACTCTATAAGGGTTTGGTCCCCAAATCACCAAATTGGGACCTGCCCCTAAAATGAGATTTTCAAATCAATTCCTCCAATTTTTCCATCCAAAAAGTACGAAGATAGATAAAAAATTATATAGTGATCCATTATGTATCATTGAACTTATAATATGAAACTGATTGTTTTTGTGCATGAATTTTGAAGTACCTTCTCCTAACATCATTTGTGATCAAGGCTATTCATACCCATTTCCTAGAAGAACAAGTGACATATAACTTTTTCTCTGAATCTTATCTTCTTTAGGGTTGTTCTATACCTTTATAAACATTTATGGATACATATTTATCATTATCATAATGCAAAAAACAATTGCTATATTCAATTCAAAAGTTTCTAATTTACACAGATTGATTGAAGGAAACCTAGTACATGCATTCATAATGCAATAAGAATAATGGATTTATTTATCTCTCTTATTATATGTTAAAGGAAATCATTTGACATCATATAACAACTCGTAAAAGTATTGCATATTCCTATCCTTTACATTTTGAAGCAGAGAAAAGTTTAAATATTATTTAAAAATGGAAAAACATGAAATAGTTAAACAATAACATTTCAAATCATGTATTAGTCCACTTCAAATATTATTTAAAGATGAAAAAACATGAAATAGTTCAACAATAACATTTCAAATCATGTATTAATCTACTTAGCACACGCAAAATTATCTCCTAACACTAAACTTTGTATATGTTTACTAATGAAAAATAAGTCATGCCATTTGCTGAATTTTAATAAACTAACCCATAATATATTATGGGTTTACACATGTTAATGTTGTGTGAAGTGAACTTTGCTTTCTTAATCAATCTATAACAAATTTTAAATAATTTTTTGAAAAATGTTTTTTATAATAAAAAGAAAAAATGAGGACCATTATCTAAAGTTAAGAATATAAGCTTTTAGAACATATTGTATTTTCCATGGATTTTGAGAACATACTGAGATTTTACAAAGGGATTTTATGTCTATCTAAAGTATAAGCTTTTAGACCATATTGTAGAATATAAGCTTTTAGACCATATTGTATTTTGCATGGATTTTGAGACCATATTGAGATTTTACAAAGGGATTTTATGTTGACTTGAGGTTGGACGTGGATTTCTTTTGCCAAATGACTCGAGTATCATTGGGATTTCATAATAATTTCCCTCCAAAATGCTTATAACCTATGTCGGCTCTTAATTTGAAGTATGTATGTGTATGTGACTTTGACGCTATAAATGAGGTTGGTTTTCAGCAATTTTGTTTTTAATTTCGAATTTGATTTCAACGCATCTTTCATGATCCATGCATTTCGATGCATTTTCGAAGTTTTTCTGGTCAATATTACATTGATGCTTCGAAGTTTCCACGAGTTCAATCCCTCACCAGCACAACGCGGGGAACTGAGTGGCGTCTTGCAGGGACTTCTACGACTATAATTTTTTCTTATTCTCCCCAAGCTTTGCAATGTCGAGAGGTACAAATAGCCGCTGTAGTTGCTTCGGCTCTGCCATGGGAACCGAGGCGAGCAAAGTGGTATCTTTGTGGACCAGCTTCAAAAGGCGTACACTACAGAAAAACAAAAAACAGTCTTCCAAGCCAGCCGCTTTCTCAAATAATGCTGTCGAGATTTCTCCTACTCGCCTTATCAGGGGGGAATCGAAGGCCTTGGTGAGGACTGTTTCGAATTCCCAAAGCGGAGAATCCAGTTCTGTAATTCTGTCACCTGTCGGGAAAGCAATATCCAATGAGCGGCAGCCCACCAAGAATAAGAGGCAACTGGGATTCGACGCAGCAGATATTAAGGTCAAGTCATGCAATGCCGATATTTCTGTGAAATCATGCGAAGCAGAAGTTTGTACTGAAGAATTACCTCCAAAGCAGATTTCCGAAGAAGATCAGGTTGCCGTGAAAAAATCGGATCGCCGGTCGTGGGTTCGAATCGCCAAGGCGTTTCAGTTCCCAAAGGTAAGGCTTCGATTTTTAGCATATACCAGCGGTTATTAGTGTTGGTTGTATTTAATTGGGAGTAATGTGTGGCTGACGTTGTCCCTCTCTGCTATTTTTGTCTGACAGGCGCCTGAACGAAATGGACCGACGATTTCACAAGAAGTAGCAGACTCGACCTCGAGACCAATCGAGCAACCATCTAAATCTAGTCGCACTTCCCCTGCAGTGGATTCTAAGAGCAGCAAATTGTTCACATTTATTACTTTTCACAGGAAGGTGAGTTCTCAAGCTAGCAAACATTGGGGGATCAAATCCAATCCCCTCTCTCAGCGTCCACGCACAGACATGAATAATACTACAGCTAATTCCCAGCCTAAGAAGCCTAATATGTCGGCACAAAGAAAGGGAATCATTACAGGCGAAGGTGAAGGATACAATATGGCGATAAAGTTATCCGTTTTGATTATAATTATGTCATGGTTGGTCCAAGCAGGCTCTTAGCCGTTGTGTGTACTTCCATATGGTGGTATTTACTTCCCAGCCTCCCCAAAAAATATAGATAGACTGTTTGAGAAGTTATCTGTTTTGATTGTAATTATGTCATGGATGGTGGCCCACCACTGCTGCTATAGCTACAAATGCTGTAGCACAATCATAATTTTTTTTGCTATGTCAGTTGCAGTTGTTGCAAGGGAAGGGGAAGGAACAACACACATGCCCATGCGCTTTTAGTTTTTTTACTGCATACAATTACATGGAATCATATTACCATGCTACAACTGCTGTAGCACAATCATAATTTTTTTTGCTATGTCAGTTGCAGTTGTTGCAAGGGAAGGGGAAGGAACAACACACATGCCCATGCTCTTTTAGTTTTTTTACTGCATACAATTACATGGAATCATATTACCATGGTTAGTGTTCGGTGGTTGAATGTGGCAGTGGTAAAGGAAAAAAAGTTGTTATCTACATTTTACTCAAAAAAATGTCTGACCTAATTTTTTTTTTTTAAAGCCATCAACATATAAGGGCCCTATAGTTGTGTGTATCCAACAGAGTGAGTTATAAGCTAGGTTATAAGTTAGGGTTGTTTATAATATGGTATGTATTTGAATGATATGTAAACTATCATGAATATTTTACTAGAATATTTGGCTACAATTTATCTTACAATATTTTGAAATATTTCATTATGCATTTTATTACTTTAAATCTCAGATTTAATATTACTAGTATAGCTTCCAAAATTATGGAAATAACTGAAATCAAAATGAAAGAAATAAGTAAATGAACACACCATCCACACAAATGAACAAAAGATATTACCTTAGAAGCCTAATACACAAGAAATCATATATGAAAGATGAGGCCCATGCTCTCATATCTTTTTCTTAGTTACAAAATGCAAATAGAAAGAGAGGGCCACTCACTATGGAGTTGTCATGGATACTATGCCCTGAATGGTTGCTATAAAATCTTCTACCTCCTCTATTATGCTTCAATATCACACTCTTAGATGCTCTCCTCAACTATGGAACAAAACAATGTTAATAGAATGGAACCCGATCCTTTCCTAGTGGCCTAGTATTTAATGTAGCATGATAACCATCTAGGTTTAGGGGTAGGGTTAAGGTTTTTGCATACCTTAACCCTTACTTCATGTTAGGGTTTTGGACCATCTAGAATATTCTTGAGAGTTGACACATGACTAGTCGTAGATGTGTGAGTAATGGGCTGACATGGCTTCCACTCGGTACCATGGTTGTCAATAGGGTAGAAAAACATATGGGAGGCATAAATTCCACATACAAACTCTAGCTAAGATGATTTCCATACCGTTGGAAAGATATTAGTGTGTAAAAAAGCATATTAGGGCTAGGAGCTAATATTGCAGATTTTTTACCCCGAAAATTGTTGTTTGATGCTTGAAACTAGCTTCGTAAAGTTTTTGACCCCAAATCACCAAACTATGACCTGCCCCTAAAATGGGTCTTACAAGTCAAATCCTCCAATTTTTCCACCGAGAAAGTACCAAGATAGATGAAAATTTATATAGTGATCCATTCTGGATCATACCTCCCCATTTAGGGCCATACTATAGAGTCTTGATCTTCTTACCAGGACCCTACAACCTTTCTTATTTCAAATGCAACCAAACTGCACCTCCCACCTTGAATGTTTTATCAATTATATGCTAGACTCATGTTTGACCTTGTACTTTTCTTATGACTTATTCAATGCCTCTTGTACTTGAAAATGGATCTAACTAATCCTTTCAACATTTTTTTCTTCTTTCAATGCATCTCTTGTGATGTCTTTCGTCACTCCTCCTTGTTTTCCATATACAACATCCAAGGGAGATGGTGGAAAACACCTAAATAAAGTTTCAAAAGGGACTTATCGATATAAGTGTAGACAATTCAGTTATAATATTATTGAATATAAATCAAACTTTCTTCTTAGGTCTTTGGATGCCACTGATTGTAACCCCACAGAAGACTAACCAATGTCATGTTGACTAATTTTTTTTCCCATTTGTTTGTGGATGAAAAGTTGTATATCTCTTCAAATTGGAGTCCATCTTCTCCCAAAGTTTAATCCAAACGACACTGAGAAATTTGGCATCCCTATATGAGATGATGCTCCTTGGTATCCAAAAGTACACCCAGACCTTTTCAAAGAACATGCTTACTATTTTTTGTCCTTCATGGTTTTGTTACAAGGCATAAGAATGAACATCTTGCTTAACTTGTAAACTACTAAAAATAGATAATCATGTCACTTGTTTTTGGAAAACCACCCACAAAATCTATGGATATGCTCTCTGAGGTTCTAATGGGTATAGGTAATGGATAGTATAAATATTTCTTTCTATTACCAGGCTTGTTGGTATAATAAATTATGCATCCTCTAATAAATTGAGCTACATCTCTTTGCATTTAGGGCCAATAAACATACCTTTGTGAGTTGGAAACTATATTCCCAACACCAAAATGTCCTACAACCTTGGAGTTGTGAGCCTTTTTGATAAGATACAATATTTCTCCCTTAGACATAAAGAGCTTCTCTAGCTTGCATATAAATCCATTTTGGAGATGATAGTCAGCCTTATTGTCCCCTTTTTTTACATGGATTTGTCCATATAGTTGTTGAAACACTTCTTTAAAGTCCTCATCTTCTATGTATGCCTCTTTGTGTGCATATTGGTAAAAGGAACCATGTATATAAGAGTTCCCAAATCTATAATATTGGATGTGGGTGGCCTTGAAAGCATGTTTGCCAACTTACTAGGTACTTCCCTTCTTATATTTGATGGCTAGGTGAAACTACTGCAAAAACCCCATCCACTTGTAGTGTTTGGTTTGTTGAAGCATACTCTTAGATAGGGCTTCCACTTCTTAACATCTTGAACCAGGGCATAGAGTTCCTTAGTGTATGTAGGGTAGTTCATGAATCCAACATAAAACATTTCAAAATGATATGACACTAGCTTACCTCCCTACTTCAAGACCACTCCTATAGAATATCCACTTGCATTTATCTCTACGTAGAAATGATTCTTCAAATTAGGAAATGTAAGAACTGGTGCTTGATTGATCTTTTGTTTTAGCTTTTTGAAATCTTTCTACTGATTCTTCCCCTATTAGAAACTCTTACCATTGGTTGTTATGGCATGAATTAATAAAGATACAACTAAAAATGATGCTATAAACTTTCATAGGTACAATGTTTCCCCAACAAAGCTCCTAACTTTAGAGAAATTAATAGGAACTTGCCAATGGATGATAGCCTCTATATTTGAGGGATCTATATTGAATTCCCTTCCACCAATCACATATCCAAAATACACCAATGAATTCTTATAAAAATCAAATTTCTTAAGGTTAGCTAGTAGTTGATGTTTTTTCTAATTTTCTAACACCTACATGAGATCTGAAGTATGCTCTTCCCAGTTATAGATATAAACCATTATATTGTTGGGTTGTTATATTCTTTGCGGAGAGAGTCGAAGGTCGAAGTGACTGACCAAGAAAGTCAAAGTCGAAGTGATTGACAACAAGTTGAGAGGTTAGTTGACAAGAGGTTGTCATGAGGGCGTGTGGCAATTGACTAAAGTACAGATGGAGGTCAACTACTATTTGACTGGTAATTTGAGTGGCAGTCGACTGTAATAGAATCTTGAGATTCATGGGATTTGTAGCTAATGATTTGTGTTTATCTGTAACCGTTTTTGGGAACCTTTATTTAGGGTTTTCCTTGTTGTAAATCCTATCAATAAGACGTGTTGTAACACTGTAAAAGCTAATTGTTGATGATCAATCTCAGATTTTCCTTCTCGTATTTAATAGTAGGTTGTTGGTTATGTAGATGTAATCTGAATAGGTTGCAGGGTTTTTCTTGTGTCTTAGGTGTAGAATCTAGGGTAAAATCTTTGTGTACTGTGTGATTGCTTTGTCATTTACTTTCTTGTTTAAATTTGTCTTCTTCTCTTCTATTAAGTTTAACGAGTAATTATTTCCTAACAAGTGGTATCATAGCTAATTTTTGTAGATCTTGGATCTAAGGTAAACCCTATGTCTAGTAAGATTCACAAGTTAAAGATATTTAAAGTTGTGCTTAAAAGAATGGCAAGTAGTTTGAGAATAAAGATTGAAAAATTCAATGGCTAGAATTTTGAGCTTTGGAAGCTTAAAATTGAAGATGTTCTTGCAGATCAAGAACAATGGGAAGCAGTATGTCCAAGTACCATTCCGATACGTATGTTGAGGGAAGAATGTGAAAAACCCGAAAGAATGACAAGGATTACGATTTGATTGTATCTTGCAGATTTGGTGTTGTTGAATGTCTCAAGTGAAGACTCAAACAAGAAACTGTGGGACAAGTTGGGAAGCTTGTACCAGTCAAAATCCTTGGTAAATATGTTGTTCCTTAGAAATAAATTGTATCTTCTGAGGATGAGTGATCTTAGTTTATTAATTGAGCATTTCAATGCATTCAATAATATAATCAACCAGCTATCATATATAGATATTAAAATCACCGAGCAAGAGAAATGTATTAGCCTATTATGTTCTTTTTTAGACTCCTAGGATATCTTAGTCATAGCTATAGGGAGTTATTCAACCACATCACCGCTTGAATATATGGTTGCATCTCTACTGTCAAAAGAAATGAGAAGGAAGAACAAGGAAGGATGGGAAAAATATTCTTTAATGGTGAGAGGTCGACTGGTTGACAGAGATAAAGGAAAATTCTCTAGTAGAAAGTATAAGTCAAAGGGTAGATATAAATCCCTGGTTCAGTAGACGAGAAGATGTTGGAAATGTGGTAAATTTGGGCATTAAAAAATGGACCGCAAGTCGAAAGTAGTGGAAGTCAATACAAGATCTGATGAGAAGAAATCGACTGAGAGAAAGACTACTCCAAATAAAGGA